>JAXGGS010000005.1:108172-126649 GCA_035585475.1 Armandia brevis | reverse complement strand
TTATACTCACATTCCTGACTTCCCTCCTTACTCTGGCGGACACCAGAGAAACTAATAGTAAAAGCGGTATATAACAGTTTTATTGTTTTAGCGATACGCCAAAAAATACTGCTTCTATTTTTGTGTGCTTCTACTCAGTGTGCATTCAATTGTTGGGGTTAGATTTAACTGAATTTCCGCACGGATAGGTATCATTATCACTTCTTAACGTGCATTATTTTCCTCGCTTATTATTTGTTCTATTGCATTCGATTTCGTTTCAAACTTTTCACAATATGATTCTTAACATAAAGATCAGAAGCGCTCATTGTATTTCAATATTAAGCAATAATATCGTGGAACGGATTGTGGGCACAGAAATTCATTATTAGGAATAACGAGCTATTTCATCCTCAGCAAGTGATTTCTATTTATCTGTAACATGAATTTCATGCTTCGGACGACTTGATTTATTCGACAATACATTTTTGTGTAATTGCCGAGTAGGATATGTACTATCTGGGTTAAATATACCGTAATTCTCGAGTTTTGAATTATGAAAGACTAGTCACCCAAGGCCAGTCTTTGGTGTTATTCTCGATCTAGTTATAGAACACCTTGGTTGTCGTCCTATCAGCTGTTTGCTTCAGGTAGAAACCTCACCAGTTCATCTGTTGGCAACTAAAACATAATCAATCATTTCTTATACCAGCACTGCAACGCTGGTTAAATATAGCTTGTCTACTGTAACTTTCTTGTTGCCTGCGGGCATGAGGCTCCTACCGGTGCATACTTGTATTACTACTGGGTACTTTATAAACATACATTTATCTTCCTCTTTACAGCAGCGCTCTTGTTCAACATGTGTAAAATATCAAAGTGGGACGAGATCATATTCTAACTTTGACTTAACTTTGACATTCCCTGTTTACCGCACTGATAGGTGTTGAAATATATTTCTGTCTTCTTTTTCTTAAAAGCGGTTTATTGTGCGTGTGATGCCGTATCGATTAAGTCCTTAAGTGATCAGGAGATAGACGGAACTTTATTGATCAGAATGGTTCGATGTCTATTTTTCTTACATCGATTTTGATGCTTTATTGTAAATTATAATACCACTGACGCAATCTTGTACCCGTGTTTTGTGCATTTACTCGTCAGCTCGATTCACGACAAAGCTCATTCACTCGCAACACCATGCACTCTTCGTAAATTTTTCAGGAATGCTTTTAATTTCTTAGTTTTATTGCTGCATTAGATTAATGATGGATTTAATCATATATACATATAGCCATTAATGTGCAAGCTTTATCACAAGTCATGTCTGCGCTTATTTTGTAACCTGTATTTGATGCGATTGTACACGAGTGGCACTGTGACTGTGTGCAGCTCTGTGGAGGTAGTTGTAGTGTACGAAGCATCTGCTTTAAGAGTCGCGTCTCCAGGCAACAGGTGGCGCTATTGAGACTGGTTCCTTAAATCTAGGATACTTCTCACCATCAGAGTGAGCTCTTCTATACACATTGCCCCTGCTGCATAGGGCAGGGGTACGCGATTTTATTCTGTACAAACATGGCTCCTCTCCCCATACACTTATTTCATTCACGCCAAATTATTCGCTAGAAAATTGCTACTTTATCAAATATTTCAGTGCGGCAATTCTTATCAGTTGATTAATACTGATGATATGAATTTATATTCATTCGACTTTTGTATGCTATAAAAACCTAGTATGTATTGCCATATGGGTTAATTTTATCTGTATTTGATTCTATGTTTATTCTGAAGGTAAACGCCATGCGGTACGAACTGAAATTTCTTTATTCATGATACTTGTTTACATCATTTTAAAGTCATATATTTACACTTACTACGGTACATGACTACAATATTCATACTCATTAACGACTGATTTCATCATAATAGATTACATGGATTAAACTACGCAAAAGTCACGGCTTCATCACAAGTGAAACCAACAACGTGCCCACAACATAATATCTGCCAAGCAATTAAGTTTTATGAAAATGCTCGTTTGTAGATATGTTGTCGACAAAATTTCGTGCATTGTAATCCAATTCAATTGATCGATAGAAAAATAAATCTGCACTGAAATGCCACTAGTTTATATTTTCTAAATGCAAATTTAACGAGGAAACGTGGATAAACAAGTCGTACAGAACTATAACTTTCAACAAGAAATTCATTTGTATAACTAAACTGTAACAAATCAGTTGTGAAAATATAAAATGGGCGCAATAGTGTTAGTTTTGTGATATAATAATGAAATGAGAGTCAGTATTGCTCCTGGCATATAGCATTGAAAATATAGCTAACAGTTGGTGACCGATAATATTACCGACAGAAAGATACAGAAAGACGGCGGATATGCATGAACTACATTTGATTCAGTGAATATATGAAGAACGTTCGATGCTTCGTCGTGTGAAAATCCTTCACTCATGTACAATAGTTTATTTTATTACAGAAATAGTTTACCCTTTTAAGTGTTGCAGTGCGGGCTCGACACCCATATGTGAATTTACAGAGATGCGCCGGACAAGTGGAGACATTGATAACATGATTGGACAATATTAATAATTACACAATACAATCCCAATCACGTCTTAACTCGGTGATCGGGATGAAAATATCCATGTGTATTTGTTCATTTGGGTGCACCTCCAATATAGGGAACGCCTACTGAACCAAGGGCGGGCAAATATTATACCCCGGTTATAGAGATGCCACGATTTGATTGCGTGTACCTCCTAATTTTCTGCCTCCCCGTTAGTCAGTAGCAAGGTCCAGCACTGCCGGGGGCTGGATGCGGATACGCATGCTCATGCATCTCATTATCTTATATATCGCCACATTTGCATAATTGATGGTGAGCGCGTGTAGATGCCAGATGATCGCGCCATCTATGCGCTGACCGCTCTTCTGTTTTTCTACCTTGGCTGACTGAGCGGGGGTGGATGCTGGCAGAGCTTCGCTATCACGTACGGCAATGTTCTCGGGGTTTACACATGGAGGCTTCGGCACGGTGAACACTTTAATCTGCTCAATATGGCGTCTATTCCATAACCAATGCACTATCAAAATAGTTACACGGGGACAAAACATTTTTGTATACATTGAAATTGAATTGATAAAAAAGCGTTTCTATTCCACGTCATGATCAATGTCTCCCACTATGCCAGAAATTACCCAGAACCGAGTCACGTATAATGGCAAGGATCGGTTTGCGAATATAAATACACTCAGACTAAGACGCTGCGACAGATTCTATAGTATATATATATAATGTATATATATAGAAGATTACAAGAAATTACCCTTTATCTCATCAGCTCTTGTTAAGTTCTTCCTGAAGTACTACCACATTATAGATGTGTGATCAAATCAATGCCACGCTAGTCACACACACACAATATCTACTGAAACTTTTGATTTCATTTGAGCTAAGACGTTTATATTTAAGGTACAAAAAGCAGTGAATTCATTAACAAAGGTAGCTCCACTGCGATAGGTATATTAACTATATACTGTACATCACTGCACAAGACACCATAACGAACACTGTACGTTTCACAAATATAGCATAACGTTCTGTTATGAGAAATATGATATAGTAACAGTAAAAGTGACATTTATTAAATACAATAAATGAATCAATTTACCCTATTGATTATTTTACCCTCTTGTAAGATCAATAAGCTTAGATTTACCCTCTTCACCACATTGCTCAACATTTCAACGGTTCATTCACTCAGATTGCGTCAAGAAATTACCCCTTTGACCGCATAAATATAGTAATAAAGACAAATTCATCATAATTGAAAACTGTGATTCAAACTGGGAGTGTATATAAAACGAGGCTTTTAAGTTGACTCCATTTACCCTGTAGAAGATAATTGTCGGTGACAACTCTCTTCATATGAAACAACTACACAAAGGCCAAATGTCTGGTTTAGTTAATCATCTCTCGCCACAGGCGCGCACATAGTTTCTCAAAGATAGCGACTGTATATTAAAAGCGCCTTATGTCGAATTGTACCATCTGCGAGTACCATTTTACCCTGGTTGCCATGGCAACTGTATTGGAGTACGCAGATCGAAGGAGACACTATCTTACCCTGTGCCCTCTCGTCCGACTGAATCTTTTCGTCATGGCCATACCGCATCTTTTGCTGATTATCATATGTATGCATGCATATACATGTGTTTTTTTCCATCATTACCCTGATAGTTTCACTCTTTATATAGACACAACTATTATCAAGACACTTTAACGTCCGGTCAGTTACAGACTAAATCATTATAGTCCTACGTAAAAGCAAGACTCACTCGTTTTTACAATTCCACCTAGATCTGCAGAATCTCGTTCTTCGCGTAACTATACTATTAAATAGTGTACAATCTACTGGAATTATTCTCGTTATACTATCTAGGTTAATATTGCAGTAAAAATCAAGGCCTGCAGCTACCAGTTGGTCTCGTCTAACGAAAAAAAATATCTACATCCAGTGTTATGATAAACAGTTATTTTCATCTCAAACACCTCAGCAAATTTAGCCCAGCTTTTTCTAATCCAGCATTATTACCTCTTTGCAGAATTGACGTTTCATCTACATGTTCTTACAAATGATGTCTACGAAATCGAGTTCACACAAGTCTGACGACATTACCTGATTACGTCAGAAGCTAAACAACCAATGGAGAAAGTTTTTGGGAGAGCCACGAGCATGCGCGGTTCACACACAGGAGAAGGAGGTTAGTACCGCTGCAAAAAAACGACGAGGTCGCATGTCCATAAGTCTACACACATGCGCTGACCTGTCAAACACAAGGAAACTTTAATATTATACAACCTATAATGATATTCATAATACTTGGTTTGGAAATTTGAGTATGCACGGTCTTGCGTTTTCCTCAACTTCAAGTCTCAGTCTATAATGGTCAAAAGTATGTCTTTTTAAATACATGATTCAAGACTTCCTGTCTAGATCAAGGTGGTGGTGGTCGGGCCCATCCAATTTTTGAGCTTGTGACTTTGCCAAATGGGCCAACTTGTGTTCTTTTTTCCACTTCATCCGTCGGTTTTGGAACCAGATCTTTATTTGTCGTTCGGTCAGATTTAGGGCATGTGCGATTTCGATCCGTCGACGTCTTGTAAGATATCTGTTGAAATGAAATTCTTTCTCCAACTCCAAAGTTTGATGTCTTGTGTATGAAGTACGGGTCCGTTTGCTCTCAACGCCATTTACACCATCTGAAATATAATCAAATATCATTTATATGGCGAACATCTAAATAAAATGTAACGGAAATTGTATGTAATTCCTCTTGGTTCATCACTAAACGTTTTGCACCATGAATAAAGATATTACTTGACGTGAGTCACTCAATATCTCATGCATGAAAATAGACAACAATTAAGTCAACATTTGGTAACAAGTGTTAGAATTATCAGCTATTTCCTGGGGGAGATTATTTATTCAGACTTCAAACATCCATTTACAGACATTCTTTGCGATAACGCGTCCCTCTAAACAAACTGAAGCACACAGATGTCTAAATCAGCCCGCATCAATTTGTTGGTAATGAAAATAGGGTGTCCGTTGATTTAAGGCGCAGTGACATTATATTTCAGGCGAATCCGAGCCCGGTTTGTGGCCAATTTTTAAAATTCCAATCAAGGTAAAGTAAAAGGATGCTTTCCCCGCAAGGGAGCCTGTAAAGACGGCCTTCTGTTGACCTGTCTCTTGGCTTTTGTAAATTTGATGCCCCTGATTGATTTACAACGCTGAATTTGACGGGCAGACGACACTAGAATGGAACTCATCATTAAACATTCCCGCCATGGCGTACAGGGGCATCCCTACAGGTACTAATACGTGCCACCCCCAAAAAGTTATTATCGCACTTTGATATAAGGGCGTTCGCTAAAGGAGCAGTAAATCTTACATGTTATTTATGCCACCAATTTATTGTGACCCTACTTTCGCCGACGTCAAGTGAACCGTTCTGATCGGCTTGATCAGGTGATTTAAAGGGATGGCATATGAGCCTAAAATAAATTGACTCTATCCGCTTTGAAGTTTTGATTAAAATGTGAAGACCCCTCCAGTCAATGGCTAGACCTTGAACTGTCTCCGATAGCGTGGTACGATCTCACTTTTAGCATTGTCAGGCAACCGTTGCCAACAAACACTTTTTAGGTGAGATTCCCTCGTAATTTGTCGAGTGCTATGGCCATGCAGTTACGGCTTTAAATCGTTTTGTCCAAAACTGTTCGTCTTTAAAGATGGGAAACTGGGCTATTTTCACGACCTTTCGCCGCTATTTTGTGCTCATAATAGCGCAATATTTCATCAAATCGAATTACAAATGAGAGGTGTTGCCAGGACAAGCCGCTGATAACTTATTCCGAACGGCGCTGCTTTCTATAAACTATCCGCCTCAATAAGCAGGCTTAAGCAACGTTAAACAATGTTCATATCTTAACCTTTATGAAAGTCTTAAGACGGGCGAATTCAAAATTAGATTTTGATTATCGAAGGATTCTGACAAACGCTTTCAAATAATAGCCGATATAAATCTTAGTGTTGGGAGGTGGGAAGATTTGAAGTTTTCCTGCTTTTCTGGTCAGAAGCCACCCACTTTGTGGGAGTGACTTGTGAGATCAGACCTTTGTGTGGAACAATAGAAAAGTTTGAACAACTGAAGCGGAAGACAGTTCTCTTGTCTTCTAAATCAAAGTTTGAGACCCCGCCGAGCTTAATCATGATTCACAGTGGACGTGAATTATGGGTAAAATTAGACGCCGTTAGAACGCACGAGCTGTTAATTCATCAAGTTTTAGCCGGTGTCAGGATAAAACAATTGTCTGTGAAACATGAAAGGCGGCAGCGGCTGCGGAGAGGTGGGCCAGTGATATACCGGCGCTTTGTGACTTTTATTTTCAGGGGTCTTAATTGAAAATCTCAAACTACTAGCACCTGTCAGCCGCAGCTGGTGAGATCGATGCTTTGGCACCTGACAGGGTATAATTGATGACCGGGCAATGGTCGGCCACAATGATTACTTATCGATCATGCAGTTCGATAAATATCCGTTCGCTCTGATGGAAATGCGTGTCAAATTCAAGATGGCGCTTTATAATTGTAAAATATATACTATCTTATACGTTCGATCTATTTAAAGCTTTAAAGTTTTGCTTTCTAGTCGAAGATGAAAGTGGTCTGGACGAGATTACTACCTGTGTGATATCTGCACAGAACACGTGGATTCACCAACAACGGGGAACCGCATTTTTCTGGTTAGGTTGCGTGACCTATGAATTAATTCGCGACCGAAGCCTTCATAAAACTTAGCGTCGAATAAAAGATTAATATTGTGGACGATGCATCCCTGGAAATTAGTTGAGTCATGAGAGATTCAATCCTCCGTGACTGCGTGACTCGGCCATGATACCCAGCAGGTACTCAAGCGTGATGAAGCGGCAAAAGCTGATGTCAATTAAATATTTTCATATTTTACGACGCTTTAGACACCCAAACACTGAGAGAATCTCTCTATATATCGATAGAAACGTACCAAGAGGAGTGTTTATGGTTTGTTCTCATTCGAGAAACCGGTCTTATTTCTACAGACGGGAGACCGGCTGAGATTATTATCTATTTAATCTTGTAATTTTGCTCGTCTTCTTATCAGTGCCCGAGATTTAAGTCCCAAAGATCAGCAAATCATTCATATGAAGAGCATTTTCCCTGCAGCTGACGTTTCTACTTGGCCGGCACTTTTCACCAGCTGAAACGCCCTTATTTGCTAGGCATTTCAAAAGATTCGTTGCAGCGCAATATTCGGTAGTTTTTACCCCAATTATTGCCTCGATTACAAAGCAAATCAGCGTGTCAAAAAAGTGTCTGGAGCGGGGTGTGATCTCGGGAGCAACGTAAACACGATACTCGAGTAGGCAGACAAGGTTAGGTCGCAAAAACGAACATATTAGCTCAGTTTAAAGAGCTCCTTCGCTTGTTCTTTGCCTTCGCCTAACATGCCATAAAATCATCCAGAGTGTCACTATCTAGGAAAGGCCATGTCAACTTAAGCCTGCGAATGACAGCATCTCCTGAACAAGTATGTTTAATTATATTTGCCTACAAGTACAGACACCCCCCACTTGATAGAAACCGAAGTATTCGTTTCGGAAGAGATAAGCGCAACTTTCATCAGTACATGGAAATTGTGCGACGTCGGTCGGCCGGTGATTTCTCCGGCGTATTTGTTGAGTGAGCAAACCATGTTGAGACTCGGGCAGATTTCTTTAATCTGATACAGGTGGTAGTTTGACCACAGACGAGTTGACTTTGTCTACCTCTCCTCTTGATATTCACACGTGTGATAAGCCAGCCCGCTATATAGCATCGATCTCATAGTACTATAATAATCATCAGCCACCGATATCTCCTCCATCCACAGTCAACGACTCGCCCTTAATCATAAATACAATAATTTTTAATAGATTATTTGGAGAAGTGTTGTTTTACCTCTGCCGAGGGTTATTATATGCGTGTTACTCATGTTAACATATTTACTAGCTATGCTGAGGGGACTTGACGTTCACACGTATGTACATGTATGATAATAAAGTGGCGTGGATACTTTGATAATGACGACAAGAAACTTGTCTACAGGTAGATATCAGTCTACCTGGTGATGATAAACGCACAGGTGTCACGACCCATCATGTCCAACATGCTCCTTCAGCAAAATTACACAATCGTTTAATCTTCTGGGTAAACAATTATTGATATAATAAACATGTTAGTCATTCCTTTTCAGCTCTAATTGGCAACCAATTTATGCATGCGGCTCAGAACAGCTTGAATAATGTCGTATACAAAACACCAAGGTAAATTTTATATCTTTCATCTTTTTGTTTATAGATGGTGCTTAGCTGCGGATGAGAGATGATCATGGCTATTCTATGGAGGTGGAATTTTGTTTTAAGGATCAGGTAAGCCAACGGCTTCCTCTATGCTATAATCTAGAGATCCGGTTGACCCTTGTCGGGGCTTCCCACCACCCCCGGGATAGAAATACAGCAGCCCCGCCCTAGAGAAGCTGCGAGACTGCTCGTGTGTTCGTGTGTGTGCGAGCAGCATTTGTTTGATGGCACTGCTCGAGGAGTAGGAGCCGCGCACACACGTCTGCCTCTAGCCGCCCCAGCCAGGAAGTTTTTAATTGATTTACAACTATTCTTAAATCACCAAAGTTGACAGGCTTTCATGGCAACACATTTATCAGTAGCAGCAATTTCAGAGCTATTATACTGGAGGATAAAACCGGGAGCATCCCATTGTTGAGAAATATACTTTCTTCTGTGACGCCTCACTCCCGGCCCGAGGCTGCCACTAATCTCACAAAACAAGGAAACAACCGCTCCACTTAACTATACAGGAATACAAAATTCAGGTCTTTACAAAAGATTCAACCACTGCATTCTTTTGTAGGGCAAAGGTTAAAGTCAGGGCGAGCATCGAGTAAACATATCACATTGTACTCAGACAATTCGGTACACGAACCAATAGAAAAATGTTCGCGTTATTAGACGAACAATTAATGCGCACTAAAATGTATACAATATGGTCTGATTTCTGACATTTTATTTCGATGATGCAGCTTTTGTATTTGTTGTTGAAAGCAGCAATAAATATGCATCGGTGTTAATCTGCAGGGTTAAAGCGGTTAATGAGGGTCCCCCACTGCCCCTGACCAATCCCTGCCCTCTCCCCGGCCCTTCCCCCATCAACAAAGCAGCGTTTACAGGCACACAAAGGTTCCCGCATCCCTGAATAATCGCCTCCCTCCTCGCCTGAACATGTATTGCATGTTTGTGCTGGCCTGAAGACGAGCGTGGCCGGGATGTAGTAAATAAGTTGGCAATGTTGTGCCCGATATCCAGGCGGGTGTTTAAGTTATGTGCGATGCTGAAAGCTGGTAGGGTCCGACCGTAAATCGTTCGCTTGGCAGACTTCACTAAATCTAGATCTTCCCTCGGATAGCGCATGGACGTGATAATGCTAGCACGATATCCTAACAAATGGAAAAGTTTCTCTCCCATGCCACCTACATCATATTATCAGAACCCGTTCCGTGACAGACGCGACTAACAGGGGGAGCAAGTAAGCTCATTAGCCGTGTAAATTATGGGCCTGGTGTAGGGTAGGGGACAGTGCGGCCGCGTGCAAGCTGCTGCTGCTGCTGCTGGTCCGGAGACGGGAGACTCCCCTCGGCTTCTCGGCTAACCCTCCCTCCCACCCGCGGCCACCTACCGCAAGCTCCCGCCCTCAGCATCTACACACCCACAGCACACGTGTATAACTTAAGGCTCCGATTTCTAATTTATTTATCATTATTTAATGGGAAAAAACGAACCACTGGCAATGTATCAGTTCGTTTTTTTCAAGAATGGCACATCATAAAATATAAAAATACTTCTTTCTAATTAATTCAGCATTTGCGCCGTGAGCTCCGCTAGAGGGAAATATATATCGGGCTAGACGAATGAAATTTAAGCAGGTATATTGATAAAATCTAGTTCTTAGAAAACTCATCTCTCATAGCTTTTGAATAGTTGTCCCGGTGACAGTCTAACCAGGCCTCTTTGTGTTCGTAAGACCCTGCGACACCCATTTTATTTTACTTGTCGGGGCGTCGATTCGGATAAGGAAGCAGGCTGGCAGTGAGTCAAAGGTTCCAGACCCCGGGTTGATATATTGTTTTTTATGCGCACGGTTATACGGGAACACATTATCCGCGAGGGGAAAAGGTGCTCGAAAGTCTGGTCAAAAGTTCCGACAAAAGGACACTGAAGTGGTCATCATATTGTTATCTTCCCCGATTGTAGTGTCAGATGTCGGTAACACCCACTGCATCCTCCCTTCTCTCTCCTCTATCTAAACAATATTTCCATAGTTAATACACGCCGCTTCACCCTGCGCCCCGCCGTCCAATTATAAAAGCGAAGAATTGTCGAACCGCTCAGGCGTACGTTCCGTATTATTTTCAGTGTAAGAATCAAACCTGCCTGACAACGGAGCCGAGCTTTTAAACTGTTCGTGTATTTTTCTATCAACGCCCGCTAAAAGAACGACAACATGGCTATTGTTTAGTCCATAAATAATTGAGGCATCGTATTACTACAGCTAGTAAAGCGGATAATACACAACACAGGTGCTTCTCTAGTCAATCAAAACCACCATTCACACACATTTACATCTCGGTAAGGTCCTATAATGTCACACTTTATCGACTTTTTACAACTAATAAACATCAATGAGGAATAAAATAAAATGTTGCGGGACATAAACGCCATAACTGCGGGCGCGATCGAAGTACGGACAAATTGCGGTCGGAAACAAAACTATAGTGTCGATAAGGGAGAGCGGTTAAAGAGGCGTGTAAGTTATGGGATTTATGAGCCGTGTAAATATAAGACATTTATGATGTGGTTAGGTTACACGGGGTCACACAATCGTGAGTTTTGATGGGCCATAACCATTGCCGATCTAATCAATTCATATGGCCCATTAAGGAGGCTGGAGAGTAATTATGAAAGAAAGCATTGCCGGGGGTTATGTCTGTCTATTGACCCAGACAACTGGTCAGGCATGACGACCTAATGACCACATTAGGTCAACAGTTATGGTTTTATGTCCTCAGCGAGACAAATAACGCGATATAAATCAGGAGAATATGGCATATTGCGCAACCCGGCCTCAGCGAACACAAAAGACGAGTAGATCTGGTGTAAACGATAGAGGGAGCAACAGGCGAGCGGGCGTACCGCTGCCTACACAGTCGGACCTCTAACACAGACATCTGCAGCTAGACATGATCTGTTCGCTACAACTACACTAGTGACTACAAAACATTAACCAAACTACACTCGCGTTACACACAATTAGTGACAGTAATAAAAATGTAATTTACCGTGACCGAGGTGCATCCGTCTCATCCAGGGGTAGATCTGGGGCTGTGTTTGCGCCGGGGTCTGTCCTTCCGTCGAGCTTCGTTGAGACGAGGAGTTGGTGCTCTGGGGACTCGGGTTGTTTCCCGAGGCTGAGGTCTGGGCTGGGGGAGTTGACGGCTGACTTTGGCTTTGCTGGGAAGCCCCGGCCGCTCCGGCGGGTGGGGGAGACGAGGTAAGAGAGGCGGACATGTCCGCGTCCGAGTTGTTCTGCTCCTGACTACCGTTGCTGCTGCTGCCTGAACTGTACCTATTGCTGTTGGTATAGTTTGTGGTGGTGGCAGCGATGTTGTTGGCCGGTGGGGAGCCAGAGGAGGCCATCACCGTTGGCGGAGTTGGCGTTGAGTTTTCTCGGTTGAGAGGTGGGTGGCAAAGCCTCTGACTGTTCATGCTGTAATAGTCTCTGCCATTTGGCCTGCTCGAGTTGGGACTGGTGTTGTTATACGGGTAGCCGGGACTACTCACTCCCGTGTAGCTTCTGTAAGGAGGACTACTGGACCCTGGGTAGTCTCTGCCGTTCTCTCCCCCTCCACCGTCACTAACTCCTTGATTATAGCAGGTCGTCAGCGAGTTCACGAAATAGGAACTCATTTTACCCCTGTGATTTAATGCCTCCTGGTTGCTGGCTAAGTCGGAAGTCAACACTTGCTCGATGAATTATGGCTATGGCGAGCGGCCGAACGCTTTTACAACCCTAAAGAAACATTAACCCATATAAGGAGAGTAGCATGAGCCACGTGACTAGTGTTACCCAATCAGCGGTAATCGGGACAAGAAAAGGTCATGCTGCTTGAAAACACAGTGAGTTTGCCGCGAGATTCGAGCTTGTCGTCTGCAAATGCACCACAACGAAGCGCCACTCACTTTGGGCAGACGCTTGCAGGCAAGCGTACACCCAAACGATAACCCAAGGTGCATGATAGCGCTCCCTTAGGTTTATCTTTTATTTGTATCGTCCAATTTTGTCTAAAATCAGATCAAAGGCATGCTATATGAAATCAGTCGTTATCACGTGTAGCTGATGGACAGAACTTACACTCAGCCTGATTAATGTGGTTACCATGGTAACACATGTCGCTTCAGATGGCGAGATTAGGGGAGATCAACCTGAGATTATGTGCATCTCACCTGCCGTATGGTGCAAATATTTGGCGGATCAAAGACCGTGCGTCTCTGCCGAAAATACCCAGCCGCAAATGTTTGCCTGAATGTATCATAAACCTTTCTAATTGATGAATGGTTTGGAGTTTATAATTTCTTAATGGGTCAGACAGGACAATCAGGGGGCGGCGTGGTTAGGAGAGACTGATAACTCGGTGCTCTGTGTCTCACCCATGTAACAGTTACATGTACACGTGGGCTGTGTTTGAGACATGTTACCGTAGCGGGGGAACACAGACATCAACAAACTGTAATATTGCGTAAAACAATCAATTTTATCTTTTGCCGACAATAAACATGTCTGTCCTGTCCCCATCAGCGCTGGATTGCTGAAGAAATACAGCAGCAGATATTGAGAAATACTTGCTGTGGGCCAGCATTCTCTACAGGAGCGCAATGACAAAGGAGACCATTAATTTGCCTTTTGTTTCAGCAGCAGTCCTATGCTGAAGCGCCATCACCAACCTAGCGTTCGCATGTGCAGGAATGGAACTTGTTGGCATGACAAAGCAATTTGATAAGCTCGGCGCAAACTTTTGTCAGCCAGCCAATGCAAAAAAGAATCCATTAAATCCGTTTGAATATCGACGGATTTGGGGACGTGAATTGTTAATCCATGGCCAGTGATCTATACGAGCCCTAACATTGCGGGCTTGTTTCGGAACCTCTGCTCACCCCCAAGCTTTAAATCGACATTTAATCTCAGCCCTGCGACCAGTGAATATGAAATATGAAGAGGTAATAGCCGCTTCTCATGACAGCCTCTTGCCTTCAGATGCGGCGAGATATAGAATTTCCGAGGCTCGCGTATCGGGTGATGGAAGCGGGGCTGTGCCATCGATTTGATTCCTTGTTTTCTGCACATTGTCTGTGCCCGAAATTTGCATTTGAGTCTGAGATAATCCTGGTGTATGTGAGGGATCATCCCCTGGATGTATAATCAACAGACGGTCCCATGGAGAGAACTCACCAGATCAGTGTCAGTAACAAACCGGTCCGGGCGACAGGTCTTTGTTAAAAACACAAACCATAGACACGTCTGTGTAATATACTCAGCTATTTCATCAAATCATCTCTCCGGTCACCCACCATCCCCTCATCTTTGTTCAGTTTGTTAAGGACATAGACAGAGGAGAGGCAGATCGCGTGGATATCTGGAGATGTAGCCTGGTGAGCTGAGAATTGTGCCTCAGATCGACACACCCCTGTACGGGGGTTAGACCCGGGGGGAGCAGGAACAATTGGGTCCGTACCGATATAAGATAGATAGAGGTGGGTCAGTATAGTACACACACCGCCCCACCCTGGACCGGTCAGCACCCTGCTGTACCATTCACTCGCTGATCCCTCACCTGACAATCGTCAGTTATTACCCACCGGAGTCGTGCTCACCGAATAATCCGCACTTATTGATGGAGTCTCGGCTGGCTGACCGGCAGCAGCCGCAGCCAGAACATCGGTAATACGTGATAGCTCTTGTTTGACAGAAGTGCTCAAATATTAAACACTAACCCAGCCGCTCTTGTCGTCATGGTGTCTTCTCTTCAGCACACCATAAAATCTGCTTCACCTAATCACTCTCTCTGCCGGTGGCCTTTAGCTGCTATTGTCGAGTAATTGCTGCCACACGTGGCGGACTGAGCCGGTTTAAGTCCTCTTATTGAATTGTTTGTAATATATGGCGGCACAATACTGTTACCAAACAAATTATCTCTCTATTTACTTGAGTGAGAGCGCAGCACACGTGGATGCGATTATTAGACAGCGTGTGTGTTCCAAGCTATATCTGAACGGACATAAAATGGTATTATGTGACTTTCAGTATGTCTCACACACTCCTCGCATAGTGACCCATATAATTGACCACGATATTGGTTTATAGGACAGAAATCTCACATGGCAGACTTTCGTGATTAATGACAGCACTTTTATTGCTACACAAAAGCGCTACTCGATTATTGTGCTCGATTCTATTCTGCTCAATTCACGAGTTCTCAATTGTCGGGGCAATGAAGAACCGCACTTCCCCTGGGGTTCCACTATGTTCCGCTTGTATTTAAAGCCGAGCCATGCAAAAGGGGAGAGGTGCTTTTCTGGTGGCCTCCGCCCATTGACAAGTAATCTATTTGTGCTGACTGATTATTGAATATCGTGTCTACCAGAGTGGTGTGGGGCTACACCCCTGCCTCCGGGACAGTCGGAGGGCCTGCCACAGAGTTTCTGACCCCTCAGGTCGGAGATGGTTTAGTGTCCCTAGCCACCGAATGCTTCCACTCTGCCAGAAATACAAGTTTAAAGGCAGAAACTCCTGAAGTTGTTATATGTTGACAGTGAAGTTGGGCACCACGCCACGCATGGTATGCGGCCTTCCGGGGATATATATCACCAACGTGGCAATTTCTCACCTCATAATTAACAAGCGTGTTCGACTATATACTGGTGTATGCGATGATCTGATTTTGAACGATTATAGGGTATATTTTTCTCGCCATATACCCCGAGTTTACGTGAACTGGTAACTCGGTTTGTGTCTACTGCAGCAGTAGTTCGCCTGCTGTAAATTTCGCCACACTGCCTCGCGGCAGCTGACAGACACCGCAAGCTCGCAATGTTTTGGTACGTGTTATAGCAGACGATAACGACGAATTTTGCGTAAATCTCACTGACAATCCTCGAATTTTGCGACCAAACCGTGTCCCGTACATCGAAATTTCACTAGAGATAATTTTTACTCCGCTGACATGAGTAAATTGGCCACTAGTAACCAAAATTATGTGGTATCGAAAGCTTTTATGCTCTGGTGCAATCGCTCGCCCTGTGGGTCTGGAGATCGTGCATAATCGCCCGTTAATGCTAATAAAACAACCATCATCTTGGCATTATTGTGGTCGTAAATAAAAGATAAATGTTCCTTTCTATCACCACATTACCGAGCATGTGAGACAGCTCTTAAAGTGGCCTAAACTCGTAGAATATCGTAGATTTGTGGTTGTGACCTCACATAAACATGGCGGAGTTTGTAACACACGGGGCGAACCCGCGCCAGAGAATACAGCTATGGATATGATATACGATCGCTAAACTGATTTATCACCTACACTCATAAAAATTATTACAAATGCTCAAAAAAGCCCGCCAGAGTTGGCGAGGGGATGGAGAAATGTAATGATGACTTACCTGATACCTGGGCACAAGTTTACTGACCACTGGTAGAGCTTTACACCACAACTTCTGACGATAATAAACCACCAATGTTCCGTGCCGTACCAGCAATGGCTGCCTACTGACTAACTTGGCCGAATAAAACGCAAACTTTTCACACAGTAGATATCTAGTCCTCGGAGCCTTCGGAATTCATCGAAATATTGTCCCGAGTCGGGCGTGCAGGAATGAGTCCTAGCTCGGTGCCTTCACACGAGTTGTCAGAGAGTGTGAGGCGCTGTAAATATCTACCCCGTGTCCGCGTAAGTGTTCGTAACGTATCGTGTACTTGTGTTGTGGTGTGCTTCACCGTGCTATGCTCGTTCTTCAGTAAATATTCATTTACGACTGATTGCGATTTGGCCAGACACCTGATTGAGCTACGAGCGGGGCCGAGGGAGGCTGGGTAAAGCTCCTGCAAGCCAAGCCCCTGACGAGTCGGATTGATTCCATACAACTGCCAGCCAGCACAATATTGATTGCTCCGAGTTTGCCAACGTCCAAGTTTGCGCTACCTCCCCAAAGAGGCCCCTTATTTCACGTGGTCCTCTCGCTCCAAGCTAATGTAAATTTCTCGCTTCGCATCGAATCAGCGACTATACGGGAACAGTGATGAATGTAGACTGAAGAACAGTGCCTGTCCCTCGCATGAATATTTATGCCCGCTCCGAGTATTGTTGAGGTGGGATGTAAGGAAGGAAAGACCAAGAAACGCCCGTTTCTTACGCCCAGAAAGGAGGAGGTAGTTTTCTACACACGGGCCTCCCTCTGCCGCTGCCACTATTACGCTACTCACAATAACACAGGTCCATAGATCTGCGCGCTGAGTTAAGAGTGCTCAGTGCTCCAACGACAACTGGTCATCACTGAGGTGCTCTATGGCTCCCCGTACACACCTTCCCTTCGTCTCGCCGCTAAACGATGTCAGCAACGAAAATATCTCAATCGACAATCCTTGCATGTGACCTTCGCGCTTAAAAAATTAATAATTGATCACCATTCAATCGATACGTCTGCCTGTCTGGATTGGATGTCGTGGCAACTAGTAAATGTGGGGGGAGTTTAGTGATTCGCGCCACAACAACATATACCTGCGAGCGGTCACAACACGAGCCTGGCGCAGGACCCGGGGCTCGCTTTATGAGGTGATAATTACGAGGGTTGACAAACCTGAGGAATCTGCGCCTAACACGTATGTGATACCTTTACGCTCAGTTACACGCGGCTTTAACCAACTAAATCACCCAGTTTTCTACAGTCAGCCGCGCACACAACGAGAGAACACGCCTGCAGATATTACATGTACATATGTGGTGCACGCACAATAAGAGGTTTCCCCGGCTGTCAGGGCGCGCATGATTTATGAATTTACGGAGTTGTCCTTCTCACAAAAGCAGCGTATCAACTCGGCTGGTACCGAAACTCGGCAACCATCAATCACACAACACTTCGACCTATAGCAAGCATAAATTATTGCATCGTGTGATTTTGTAAATTGCCGGGTTTCCCCTAGCTGCTCGTCTCTCCGCTGTATATGCTCGCTTATTACGAGCCGGCGCTGCGCTACGAGCCCAGTCAATGTTGATACACGATCTCGCGCGCAATAGTAGGAAAAAAACCTCTCGTATGCATTATTCAAATCGCACACAACTGGTTGTAATTGTGACACACAAGTTATGATTAATTAGCCGTCGTTTGGGGCTATGATAAAGCGCAGGCCCGATATCTTTTACGTTTTAATATGTAAAATGTTGCTCACATGCCTCAATGGGTATTTTTTTAGGCCAGCACAAACGATTGAAGTACTTTAAGCCTGATGTTTCTCGCCGTCAGGTTTATTGGAATAGATTTTCACTTGGATGTTGGTAACATGCACGGATGTCAGAGGGCATCTCGTTGTAGCGATAACATGAGAGTAATCTATGAATGTTAGCTGTTTTTATTACTTTTTTTTTACTCTTAGAAGGTGTGCGCGCAATCAGGGTCATCAAGGATGACAGACTTGTAGGTGCTCACCATGTTTCTTATACCAAATATAAATCTTAACAAGTATTTGATTTGCGAGATAGTTGGAAGATAATAAAGCCGACTAAGGG
>JAXGGS010000005.1:86985-108072 GCA_035585475.1 Armandia brevis | reverse complement strand
GTTTCTTATACCAAATATAAATCTTAACAAGTATTTGATTTGCGAGATAGTTGGAAGATAATAAAGCCGACTAAGGGCTGTTATTGGAATGAAGAGGAGAGCCTCTGTAACATCCGGGTGGTCCCTGATAATAAAACTATCGAAAACAGGTTTATGTAATCCGACAACTTCATGACAACTTGCGGATAATGCTCGCGCCGGGATGTGCGGGTGAGCAAAACGTGAAGTTGAATTATATATGCGCGCTATTGTTTTCACGTAATACTCTCTCTACTGAGTACTTTTCAACCAATAATTTATCATTTCGCCTTCCAGATGAAACATATTTAATTAAATGCGTTAAAACCATGTTGCCGAAGGTTGCACTTTTTTAGTGTATGCACAGATCAAAGGTAACTCCAGAAGGTTTCCCCCATGGTATTTCTTTCTACACTTGAGACGTTGTTTACTTTTCACAGGTAAAATTGACCAGGCACAGACTCGTGTTTCTGTCTGACAGATGGCGTATTAATGAGTAAACCTGGAGAGCATGTGACAAACTTATCCAAGTTTTCCTGAGCTCCAGGGTAGGCTGCCAAAGGTCAATGTTTACCATACAAGCGTCCGTGAACAAGATTTTAAAACTCACGTGTGACTTACGCCGCATAAAACATACCTGCTTCAACAACGAGTCGCATTCAACTCGAAGAAATAAACGATATTTAGTTTTTTCTGCGAAATAAATGCGCAATTGTTCGCCACATTAAAGCAATATTTATGGTGTCAAAGTACCGTCTCGCTGTATTTATACAAATTACATGGATGACGGATGGTGGAGAATTAACATGCATTTGCTCTGACATTTGTAGAAGTGGTCAGATTATTGGAGAGTGTGAGTGGACGATTAGGCCTGGGCAGCATTAATGTATGCTGGTGACCTCTGGCGCCGCTGACCTCCTACTTTAATATGTTAATGACGCACACACGAGTCGCGCTACGATGTTTCTCAGCGTGCGTCAGTTATCATTCTAACTCAGCTTGATACGGCCACAAACGATAACATGTGCAATAGGTACACACATAAAATAAACATAAAAACTGCTCTAATTTCATGGCTCATAACCTTAATGTGTTCGATGCTTTGTTGTGATGTAAGTTGCCATAATAAGATAACAAAACCCATAACACACGAATGTCAAAAGGGAAAAGTTATCACGTAGCACCAGCGACCGAGAACCAGTCTAAAGAATCAGCGAAATCGTGGGTAAATAAATCTTTGGGATAAAATCAAACATGGCTTATGATGCAGAAAAGTCGTCTGCCGGTTATTCTTTACACTAGCCGCTCCGAACAAATAAAACAAATATCGGCTCGTTGACACACGCTCAATATGATTTCATACGCTATGATTGAGTCACAGGAGGGGGGGATCGGGCTTACTGAGTATGATTTCATAGATCTCCAAAGTTAAATGGATGCCTTGCATGCCTGTCACGACCATTTTGGCAGGAATCAATCAACTTTGCTATTGATAAAGCGTCGTCCGGTCCCTCGCTGACCAGCGTACAACTGCAGTCATTCTTATTCAAGGCTCGTTCATCGTGCCTTAGTTTTGAGAAACTGTATGTGGAGAGAGTGATCGCCGTGTAAAGCTATTATTGCTCTCCTAAGAACAAGATATCTGCTAGTAGTGGCACCGGCTGGATTAGCATGCATATCGAGTTAAGTGGCAGGGGTTTCTCGTGCTGTGCAGCCCTCACTGGGATATGACAACGTGCAGATAGCGGCTGCAGGGCTCCCATCGCATCCCATTGATCATATCCACCAGCTATAGCCTATTGCCCAGTTCTCAGTGTATTGCAACTTGTCTAAAATGATGAATGTCCACGTGAATAGTTGTAAACATACAAGTCGACGTATCGTATACCCGTAATTCGTTTAATGCTACATTTGCCTCTGGCCTCTGATTACTGTAATTTTCTAACATCAATTTACAACTGATGGAGTCAATTTTAAAGTAATATGACACAGCAACCTTACTTTGAACCTTTTTTGCGTTATGTGTAGTTATTCATAATACACTTTTCCTTCCAGATCGAGAGCTCTTTGTGAATAAAACCGGACCGATTGATGCCTGGCAAGAGAATGTTTCCCCGATGAACCCGGCCGCTGATGGTCATCTTCCCAGTCTGACGATTATGGACCTATGTTCCTGCGTGATTTATAATTAGGTTACCCAAAGTGCACAGCTCCACAGAGACTCTTTCTACATCATGACAAAACTCTTTATGTTTCATAACTAAAGGTGGTCATTGAAAGATTGATTGCGAGCTTTTAAAATGCCAAATTTGATCGATCACGCGTTCGATAGTCATTGAATCGAATAACGTACGTACTATTAATCCGACGAATGTTCACTCTGAACAATCGATACAACTATACATTTTGTTATGTGTTAATCGCCTTAATTCGGTGCTGCTTCGTTAGGTTAAATTCATAAACCTAAATATTCCTTTATGTTTATTCCAATCGTTGTCCGACCAAAAATACTTTATAGTAGTCAGTTCATTCATTTCCGAGGAGCTCCTCTTTGATTTGATAATTAATACGCGCCTTCACATCTGGCATCGCATGATACATGTACATGTATATTTATATGAAGAGAGATGCGAGTTAAACAATGTCCACCTATCTAGCTGGGTTCAACATGCAAATTCTTCGCGCTGACCAATCAAACGTTTTATTCAAATAAGCCTTAAGTGTGGATATCATTCGCCGGCTATTCGTAAAGTAAGAAATCTCATCGCTCCATTGACTCGTGAAATGAAATGTTGCCCACGCCATGGACGCAGTAAATGTGCAGAACAAGTCTAGTTCCCCCTGAGTGACGTGCGATAATTACTACCTATATTCTTTGTCTCAGAACACGTGCGTGCAACCTTAGACATTGTAATATACAAACTATAACCCCTGGCTATAACATTAACCCGGGGTCAGAGTGGCCTGCCGATTAATGCCAATTTTAGATGTAGTTTAAACTCGCTGATCGTAGGAGATTTGCGAGCTCCCTGACTACAATACTCGGCTAGTTTACTTCACATCCAAGTCCATTTATATCGTAAGCCAACAATCAACGTTTCTCCATCATATCCATCTGCCTGTCATATCGCACAATGCCTTGACCATCATTTATCATCTTTTGTTAAAGGAGATTAGTTTCTTGCAGTGTCCAGTTTCATTTCTACTCGGCTTCTTGTCGCAGTGCGCCCGTCTGTATGCAGGAGTCAAACTGGGCGTAATCATGCTGACCTATTGTGCGCTAATATTTATGTCTCAGCCCCTGCGACAATTTTGTAAATTCCCTCCGTCTCTTTGGACGGTGTGATGAAGCGGCGATTGTTAAGAATTAAATTGAGAGTGTATTTTTTGGCGATGTGTCATGTGTCTGCTGGTCTTTGGTGACTCATGGTGGTCGGGCAGATCGTCAGTCACACGCGTGTCAATCAAACTCACTTCATTAATAAAACGTGGCGGTGCTGTGACACGGCCCCAGTTACCCAGAATATTCCTTTCCGTTTGTGTTTTATTCTAAAATCTCTGTGCAAATGACTGTGATAAACTAAATCGATGCTGTGTACTGTTTTAAATCAGGCTAAAATATGATACCTGGTATTTGTAAATATTGAATTTTATCGAATAAAAGATGCCTACATCGATCAAAGGTTAGGAAAATGAATTATTGTTTGAATTGCTACCATATCATTCCTTTACATTCGTTATATTTTACAAATAAAACCCTTGTTCAAGCATATTCAATGTATTTGAAGTTTTATTGTTCAGTCAGATTTATAGAATAGAGCAATAGTGCTATATAACGGCAGCGTCCTACAAAGTGCATTCGTACTTTCATTGATTAAATACATTATGACGCCCTCAGCGAATGAAATATGGATACGTAATTTACTACCTCATATGATTAAATATACCATACAATAAGAGCAACATTAGTAATTACTGGGTGCTGCCAGAAACCAATTACTACGTTTTATGTATACAAGCTGCACCCGGCCTGTCTAAGGTCATTAACTATTTATCATAACTACGAGTCACCAGTGAGCGTGCTTCAGGAGGCCTCGCTATATAATACTACACATGTGGGTTACTAGGCGCTCATAAGGTTGGAATGACTTGGCGTTATATATATATATATTAAACAGATAGGGTAATGATAACCAGCCTCGCCATTAATTAGTAATTGACCGCAATGATAGGACAGCCGCGGCCATGACATACTGATCTGTAACCTTTATAGGATAACATTTAATATATTCCAGTGGACCAGACGAGTTAGTATTGTATGTTTATATCTGTATCATCGACTCGTGCCAGTTTATAACTTGGGAGATACTCGCAGCATAACTCTTCTCTAACCGAAGCGAATACTCATATATCCATCACTACACGCTTGCCAAGTCGAGCCGATGCCTAGAGCCAAAATCACGAGCATGGCCGGCAAAAATGCGAGACTTTCCGGCTCACCTTTGAAACCGCGGACGGCCGACACTCCACAGAACCGCTTCACAAACAGTTTGACGCCGCTATTTCCTCTAACATTTACAAGTGAGGCCACCAAAGCTGACTCGCTACCAAAGCAATCCGACGAACAGAAAGTTTCATTTTCTCTCGCTTAATATAAAACGTCAAAATTATGATGGATCGCATCGTATAGGTTGCTGCAACCAATACACATCTTGTTAGAACTAATGAAATTGCATCCGATTCTAAAGGTGCTCAACTTTATTCTGCTCTGTGAAGTGAACAAGATGTTTGGGTCAGGACATTTTAGTCAAAGTAACCCAGAATAAAAGGGCGAATGGTGCAATATTTCACAACGTTTTGATAGATCTGTGCGCTATCACCTAGTCGTAGAAAACAGTTAACTTGTACGCGACCCGAATAGCCGATTTGCCAAATATAGGCACATCTATTCCAGTCATTCAGCATCTATACGTATTCATCACTTAATATGGCAAAACTTCAATGATTGTATTAGCGCACATGGAGCCTTAAAATATTGCTTTCCCGCCTCCGGTAACACGAGTGATAACATGTAATGGAAATTTGATTGTAAGATCACATTGAAATGATAAATACCGCAAATCGAAAGCATTATTTCATTAAGTGCAGAGTGGGGCTCGAGTCAAACGCAGTATGACACAGATGACCATAGGAGTAATCGATTGATCCGAGCCACCACGCCGAATGAGGCTGAAAATCTCCGTCTGACAGCAGTGGTCATCCTATTTGAAAAGTGGCCGCTCCCCCGGGAAGGATGAACTATCTAGATAATTCAGGACAGGGTCCACTGCATCAACCCCCCGCGCCACCAAAAGGCGAGGGGTGGGGAGAAAGAGACCGCAGAGGGACTGAACTAGTCACCGCCCGGGCTGACCGATCTAGCTTTGTTAGAAGCGATCAATTTGATTTGCAACGTAGAAAGAGGACACCATCAAATGTCTGGCAACTTAAGGCGAAGCCCCCGCTAACTCAAGAATATCGATTTTATGAGCGGGCCAATTTCTATACCAACGACTTTAAGTTTGAAGGGCAAAAACATGTGGCATTTGCAGGGTCAAAAGGTTTTGCCTAAAGTTAAAACTTGTTCCAAGCAGCAGTTTTTCTTTTGTCGGCAACAACAAGCAAGAAGTCGGTAAATCCGTGACTTCTTGTTACAGCTGCAATTTATGTTCGCAGACCTTTGTTTAGATGAAGACAAGTATTTCACCAGGGTTTCAAAGCCTTTCTTTTGATGTTCACACCGCCTTGGCAAGTGCAATAAATGCTCTGATATTTCCAACAATTCATCCACGTTGTAAAAATTCCTTATCATAAAATGAGCAAGATTTTTCACACGATAGCCATATAGTTGGTCAATATGATCATGAGAACAAAATTTTCAATTTAGGGCCTCTTGAAAGGAAAGAAACAATGTGGCTACACTTGGCAATCGCATGCCACAAAATAAGACATCTTAATGGCGTTGTGCATGAGACAGCTATTGTGAAAGGTAATACCGCATTCATAAAAGGTAGCAATAACCCCTTGACCGGTCTGATGTCCCCCGTTCTGTTTGCATGAAGATTTGCGACCTTGTAATATTTGTAATAGCAAAATCAATCTATCTCTCTGTCTGACGAGATTTCATTATCAGTTTCCCAGTCGCCGTTATTAAATCTGTAATCATTCTGCAATCTGATTAATCTTTCTGTATTGAATTTAGGTCAGGTAATCCCTTTCATTCAAGGTGTAACCTTAATGACTAGTGAGGGCTTAGGTATTTTTCACTGGCCTTGTCTGTAGAACGCAATTAGAATGTACGGTTATTATCTGTGCGCTATCATGTGAATCGAATGTGAATTGGTGCAAATAGTAAGCACTGTTTGGAAGTATAGCGTTATTCTTGAAATATGACTAGATAGACGTGTCATTTGAAAGTACCACTATGTTTTATAACGAGAGACAACACGATATTGAATTGCTCAATCATTTATTCTTGAATGGGAATTTTCATCATACAGACAAAATTATAAAACAGAACAACGCATAATACAGAGAATCGATCCGTAGGCTAATCAGCTACAGAATTAAGTATCTTGTTGCCTGCTGAAATATCCCAGAACATCAAAGCACTAGATTCTAATATCATTACATGAGAAGATTCATTCATAAATAGTAGTAATCAGTAATATACTTACAACAAAGATATACAATAGTACAATTTCGCACTTCTAATATACATGTACATATATTACATACATGGAATAGCAAATACAAAACATTCTCCCTGATATTTCTTACATAGAGATAAATTACGGGGGCCTCTGTACAAATATACATGTATTGCTTATTGCACCGGGCACTTCCAAGAGACCCCAGCCTCAGAGGTAGCTACATCCGTATCTAGAACGAAATACACAGTTGCGGTGAGTTGCATCACGCAAGCATAGTCATGGCGAGAGTGGGGTGAAGATGAGGCGAACAAAATGGCGAATATTCTTTCTTGGACGGGCTATTTTTGTGCTTTGTGACAGATAAGATGTCTGAAGATTGTACGAGATTGATCGGATGGTACAAAGACAAGGCAAATATTGATTTAGAATGTGCGGATGGGTCCAAGTTTAATGTGGTTTGGGATTGATCCTAAACGCCGTGAAATAGACGTCACTCGTCAGCTCATACCCCGGTGTGACTTTAGGACAGAAAAACTGATCTGTGCATGCGTTATAATGGGACTACGCACGACATAAACCGCACCACGATTAGTTGTAATTGTCTGAGGCGTGCTTTTGGTTAAATGATGATTGCTTTCCCTATCAGAAGACACGAGAAGACATCTGCTCTGTGATGATCAGCGCAAGGTACAAGGTATGGCTGCCGTAGGCCTTGTGCTCGTGTTGTTGTGTTGTTATTGTGCTTATCCATCTTTTACAAGTGTTATATTCTAGCCCATCGATTAAAAGGATGGATTTATAACGAGTCCAGCCCTGTTGAATTGACAGAAATTGTGTCAGGGAGATCAGGTTTGTGGGTATGGACGACAATTAATTAGGCAGGGGAACAATGAAATCATAAAACTGATTATGTAACATAAAACCGCTGTTGAGAGGCGGCGACTTGTTCGATGGGACCAGTATTATGCAAGAAAAATAAATATCACAACACCTGAGGAGTAAAAGCATTTCCAGGCCCCACCGGAACAAGGCAACCGCTGTAGTGTTAAGCAGTCCTTGGGTTACAGCTGTATGTCTATAGTCAGCTATTGGTCCATAGGTCTGATACACAAGCCATTAACCAACCATTATGTTTCGATAGCCATGTGTCAGCCTCTGTGATACATGTACACAATCATGAGGCAACGTAAACTACAAGTTACACCTAGATACATCGAATACTCAGCATTTACCATTGAAACAGGCTAAATAGGGACCTAAGAAATCAAGTTAGCCAAATTTCACACATTCATACAGTCATTCATAGATACATAAGTAACAGTTACTCCATTGTCGTACCATTCCATTGTCCATAAAATACTATACATTATGTTCACTAATAGCATAATTACACTAATTGAGATAATTTGTCACATAACGCAACTTATCGTCATCCTTTGGTCTGTGCTATATGGTTGATTTCCGGCAATGCACGCGTTCACAGTACGCAACTCATTAATGATTTGTTGTACGCCAGTGTGTATAAGCATACACACATACTACAAGTCAGTTACAACCCTTCACCACTTCTAACATTTACTCTAAAAGTCAGACAAATTATCAGTTAAATGAGGATGGAAGGGCAAATGCAGTCATCACATAGATCAATCAGTTCCAACTTATCTAAAATGTTATGGGTAAAATTCATACAAATTTGCATAATTTCAGCGTTGCGAATGTGTTCATAAGGTACATGTAAAACTTGTATGAGCATTCAATCAGAGTTATGATTAGTAATTTCTCTCATCAATATGTGAATACAATGATGTCGTGTGGGATGAATCAGGACAGATGATATGGGGAATGAGTGTTTACAATCTGATGCACTATACACCGGTTATATACCAAGACATTTCATACTCAACAGTTACAAGCAAGGCCTCCAAATTTTGTATACATTTTTATAAGACATATTTGCAAATTTGCATCCGGACGAATTAGCTTCAAAAATATCTTTTCTGTAAAGATTGAGCTTAGTGGGGTGTTCCAATTGTTCAAGGAAACAAGGTTTTTCAGTGATTTAGGTTTGGTTTATATTGCTGGTTAAATATCTGTTTTGTAATATGGGCAAAGTACAGTTGAGTATCGAAATATAGTATTGGCAATAAGAAGCTCCTCCAGTCTTCTCAAATCACTGAAATACACATTAAAATCATATTTTGTTTTCCCTGAATATTATGCATGGATTGAAATACCCGTAACAATGCAAGAATGCATGAAATTCTTATCAATTTTGTAATCCTCGCCAGTAGAATAGAACCCACGCTGCATAATTATACGTTTCATCGACATCATAGCAATAAATGTAATATATATTATAATTTTGACTCGATAACACATCTTTTGCTAACAGTCAAATAGTGCGGTTATTTCAACATTCATTTTGGCTACTTACACCATCGTTACCAGTTACATAATATTGGAGAAAAGTTAACATTATGCACTCTATGGTTGGCAATTTAGTCGGACTTTGTTTTTTATATATATGTAACAGATATGCAAAGTGTTGAAATTTAAACATGTGCTGAAACCAATATATTTCCATGGAAGGTTGCCCTGAGATTTCTTGAGTCACCTCAACTTTGTGTCGACACGCAATTTTGAACACTTTTTGAGAGCGTTAAGAGCTAATTTACAGCTTCGTAACTTTATTACAAGTGCCCTTCGACGCCCCCTTTCTCACTCTATAACTCAGCGTCCGTGCTTGTGGAGATTCTTGAGGAATTCATATTTCTGCAGGTTCTGCGGACACGCCTAATATGTATAATGTTCGCGCAGAAGTCTTTTTATAAATGAGATATAGCAGTCAGCTGATTGGACAAGCAATGCTTAAAATACTGTCTGACATGAAAGAGTTCAGCTAAGGCTAGAAATATGGAATCCTAGCAACAGTCACTTGTGATGTGTGTTGATCAGGGGGTAGCTGTAGATGACGATGGTGACATTGCTGTTGCGCTGGAGTTAGCGTCGGTACCTGACTCCTCGTGTAAACTGTCATCACTTCCGGATTTGATGATGGTGTCTAACTTGGCGGTGTCGCCGTTCGGACCCGTCAGTTTCGACAAGTTGTTCTCCTTCTTCCACTTCATCCGCCGATTTTGAAACCAGATTTTGATCTGCCTTTCCGTGAGACCGAGAGCGTGCGCGATTTCTATTCGGCGCCTGCGGGTTAGGTATCTGTTGTAATGGAATTCTTTCTCAAGCTCTAAGGTTTGATATCTGGTGTACGTCTGTCGCGTCCTCTTCTGTTCATAGCCAAATTCTGAAAAATATGACAAGAAATTCATCACATGATGGAAACAGATGTGTGTTTTACAGGTCAAGAGCAGACAATCTAGTCTGAGATCAGACAGGAAAAACTTGGGCTCGTGACAGTTTTATTGGTTATTTTTATAAGTGGCCGGTTTTAAACAATGGGCGGGTAGAGACGTGTGTTTAGCCGGGTATCCCACGCTCTGGGGCTGATTGACAGAGAAGCTGAGCCAGGTAGCGTAACAGCTGATACTCTCACATTTGATTGAAAGCTCAGTAACCGCGCAGTCAGACCGCTCGCTAAATTACACCCTGACCAAACGGTCACATTGAAATACCCCCACCGCCGAGCCCTTGAATGTGACCTTCTGCAAACCTTGAGCACAAGGAATTCGCGGTGGGGAGGGAAGTTTGTGGGCCTTGACTACAGTGTATCATCCCCCTCTCCCCCTCACCCCCGGTCAACCCACTTCACTAATGCTATATGCATTTCAGATTGTCACCTGGCGAGCGCAGATATTAATCACGCCCCCTCGGAGCGTGACCCTCACAGCAGGAGCCCTTTGACCATCTCTAGTCACTTCTAATTGAATCGTACTTCCCTAGATCGTTGCTAGTCGAGCTGAATGAACGCGGAAAGCGATATTTCTCGCTCGTCTAGAGTAAATAGTGTACGAGAGATATATGGCCAACAAATTGGGCGCATCAGAGGCCGCTGGAATTCATTGGTTTCTAAGCTAGTGGCTTGACTGCGGTCACAGCGCCAACTCCCCGAGTGGCTCTCATCAGATATGTGTTTGATTCAGGCCCTCAGCACTTAGTCCTGTTACACTTATAGACTGGCGAGCTAGAGATTGAGTCGGAGCGCTTTTCACCTCCTACAGGGGTGAGACGAGTAGAGCGAGTCGGATGCTGACATGTTCAGATGAGTTGAGCAGGAGCACGTAGAAAGCTCACGGTCTATTTATAAGAGCTCGGGATGGCGGGGAGTAGAAAGGGAAGCTCTTGGAAAGTTTGCGAGCGGTGATAGGGCCCAGGCCGGGGTGGCTGGCGGCACGGAGAGCCCGGGGAGCAGCAATATATTGAACCGGGCCTGTTCGGCTTGCCTGCATACTGTCCGCATTCCTGCGTGCACCACACGACAGCAGAACGAGAGGATTCGATTTCCCATCCTTAGCCAATGATGGATGAGACGTAATCAGAGCTGTAACCAAACGCGAATTGGTCGCCCAAATGGAAACGCCAAAATGCATTTCATACGCAAACTGATCTGATCCAGCGTAACCAATCAATATTATAACTCTCTCATATTGCCATTTTGATTCCTGTTATAGACTCGCACATGATAAATGCGCCGGAACCGCTACGACATGGCATGCGTCTAACTCGGTCGACCTTTCAGGCTCGCAGCAACAAAAACGTCCCTCTAAATCGCTCCAGTACTTGCTGGCGTTTTTTGGCTTTTGATCATCGCTATATTAGACGGATGAATGCAGGGGTTGTCATGGGGGAGTGCGGCAGGCATCAGTCCCCGGCCGGCGTCTGCAGGACCTGAGAGGCCCCCGCAACTCGACACGCTGTAGCACCAGCCAGGCAGAGCAATGATCGGAGGCGATAACCGATATTGAGTTGGTTAAAGATTTATCGATTCCCCGGGTGTTAAATCACGTAACAGAATGGGACATGTCAGTAGTATGGGCTTTGTGGTACGTTGCCATGGTAACCAGAAGTGTCTGTTATGATGGGGATGGTTTGAGCTTCGCACACAAGTGACGCTGGCTTTCCATATGAAAGGATGGGGGGGAGATAACCATCAGATGGCGGTGGGTGGCGGGTCAGCTCATCACTGCTCCCTGGCGTTCTGTATCAGTGACTTCCAGATAACTCGACAAAAATACTGATGCACACTTCTATACACATCTGTACACATCTATACGGCCCATCTATACACATCCGTCAGTCAGCTGCCCGCTTAATTACTTTATCTAATCATCTGCCCGATCTCTTCAATTATGCGAGTCAGGGAGGGAGATATAGGAAACTTGTCGTGCGAAATGTTTATTGTTATAGCCACTCATTTTAATATTTACATTTGGCTCAAAGGCGAATGACCACGACTTAAGGTGGGTCATCGCAGATTAGGGTTCTAGCGGCCAATTACCGAAACTAGGGACCTGGATGGGGTCGTGCGCGCAGGACGCGTTCTACAAGCAGCTTAGAGCACACGCCGGTAATTAATCTCATCATGCATTGGCTACTACCAAAACCAAATACACGCTTTATTCCGGCTAAATGATGTATCAATCTTGCCGGTGGACGTGAGCTTCCCTAGGATCTGGTGCGATGCGTTTTCCAGGTTCAGGGCGGATGACCATCGGTCTACAAGGTCAGACTCTGCATGCGAACCGGGCGTAATGTGGATTAGTATTCCACGCCAGTGAGCTAAGATAATGTTGCAGTCATGCTAGATGGAGCGTGAGGCTGAGCAAACTGTATCACATGAAATATAAACGAAAGAAAAACCGCGCTGGATATTTATAAAGCGCGGACGGAGCTGGTGTTGGATGTTGCACGTGTGTCCGTGTGTACGTGTGTACGTGTGTACGAGTCTCGCGCGGCTTGTGAGATCGCGCCGACTCGGTTCTCGGTTCTCGGTTCTGCTGGGCTGACTCCGCACACACACATGGTGTCAACCAGTGCGACTTTAATGGCTCTTTTTATCAATTCACATCGGGCCATTGTGCTGCACAGTTGGTGACTTTTATTGACCACCGCTTTTTATTGCACGTCTGATCGATGCATTTTAGACCAGTTTCAAAGTTTATACTTTAGAACGCGCAACTATGTATGCCCAACATGTTTCGCTTTTGATTCGGTGTTTTATAATTTCAATCCACTCGCTACTTTGTTAGAATGTGTGACAAGAATATATGGAGCTAGTACAAATTTGTTTTAACAATGAAGCAATGGCAGTTCATACCAGTGACCGGTCATATCTTAAACATTTTCACATAACCAGTTTTGCAATTAAATATATGTTCATTTGAGCCTAGTTTTGTCTCAGTATTGATTAGCTGAGACAAGTGAAACAGAAGCTTTGTTGGTTATGATTATCGGTTTCTGTTGAGAAAAGCAGCTGCTGTGAGATATTCATACCTATTGTGCTGTCATTTGTTTTGTCGATTAGAGAGAGAGAAAGCGACTATGATCGAATGGCGAACGCTATTAATTATTGAATCAAATACTCCACGCTGGAGAGATTCAAGTGGTTAGCCGCGTATATCCCATCATATCGAATAGAAATTTCAAATTCGATAGCTTTTAAATAAGATGGTTATTCGCCCGTTTAGGCGTCTCATGGCAATTGTCCAAAACAAATTTGGGCCGATACTTGAAATAATCTTATTTTTTGCAACTTATCTGCAAAAGTGAATATGATCTTTCAGATTTAAGGCGACTATTGTACCTTTTTAAAATTCTGAACTGATGCAGGCGAGTGACTTTACCGCACTAACCATTTGATTAAAAAGGTAGTCAGGCTTTTTCCCTGGGGCTATCATTTGTAAGGTTGGCATTAACTGCGGGAAAACTGCCCTAACTTTACCAAATTTATTCAAATAGGTGAGTGATGGACCTCCAGACGGTGACAGCAGGAAGCCAGCGACTAAATGACAGTGTTCCTGCAAACGTTAGTAATGTTAGAATTGAATTCTACTCAAAAACTCATTATTTGAACTAGCCATAAAGCCATTAATATACCAGTATTGTACAGGGAGCTGGCCTGCTATAGTTACGGCGACAGCACGTACCATAATGCACGTCGCCCGACCAAATGAGGCTAGTCAAGCTTGATTCTCGGATAATTGAAACCCGTCTCAATGCGACTCTGGTCAGCATCCTTCAAAGATTTTCATTAAGGCCGCGGACTGGGTTCGATCGGATTATGAAATGAGTCGTAGTCGTGGCTGTTTGTAGGCAGATGCAAGCCATTGTAGATGTGTTATTAATGAATCATTAAGGATCATTCCTGCGCTGGCTGGTAACGCTTAAACAAACTGCTACAAGCAGAGCTTTAGTCGTCGTCAACTGCTTCCAAACTCAATATTCTGTCACCATTGAACAATACCTGATGACGGGCTGACGGTGGGCACTTTTCAAAGATGACGCAGGGGTGCGTCATCATCACCTTAAATCTTCAGCTCAATACAATTGTTAAATTTCTTTAAAATGAATTAAGCCTTCATTTGAATATAAGGTGAAATGCATATCAAAACAAACAGTATATTATGACTGTGTTCCCAATGATATATTTGAAGTCAGATAAGATTGTGGAATCTTGTAATCGATTAAGGTGTCAGAAATACCACAATTCCTGCTGCTAAGTGTATCTATGGTAACCTCGGAGAGGCCATAGCCCGGCGCTTAATGTGACTTGTACCCCGGACTGAGGTGAACTTATTACTTACTGTTCGATATATTTCTTACAGCCACATCTCTCGCGTCTCACAGCTCAGACGATCTTATTTCCCGGCCTCTGCGATAAATTGTTATTGGATTTGACACGCTAGAATCATTAGTTCCCAAGCCATCTCGCAGAAGTTCGAGGTGCTGAGTTGAAAAGGTCAAAGTTGAACCCGGTATTCACGGGTAGAACTGAACACGCAGACAATTTAGTATTTTGTTCAGATTTTGTTGTAGTGCCGCGGACGTTTTTGCAGTCGGCAAGTTCCTCATACCCGTAAGCATTCACAGGTCAACCCCTTTAAGATAAGCGCAAACACTGAAGTCAAGTGAGGGTCAAAAAGGTCACAACATTAGCGTTCCTATACGCTTCCCCGATAATAGCTGGATAGATAATAAATTCATCAACTTTGTATTTTAGTTAAATGTCCCCCTAGTAGAAGCTAATGCGCCGGGGTCGAGACCTCGGTGAACTTTCAACAATAAAACCTGGTGACCAAACTCTTGAAAGTCTCACATCAATCGGGCCCGGGGTAACCTCCTGATAGATTGTTACTGCCCGAGAAATGTTGTGCATCAAGCGTTTAAAATTGAAACATTAGGGTTTTTTATGAGGAACTCTGAGAAAACTAATCGAACACACTACATCAAGTTTTGGTGATTATAGAAAGGTTGGCGCACATTCGCTTATATGCATGATTTTATCTCATTATGAGCTTGATAAGTGAAAGTCTTCCAGTTGGTAACATGATAGAAATCGCGTGGTGAACTTGGGCACACATATTCACATTCAATATATACATATTTATGTGTATATAAGTTGTCCTCATACCGAGTTTCCTTGCCCTCGGCAACATTTTATAAGCAATTTACAGTCAGGGTGGTCATCTGAGTGGCTGAATGTCAGAATATAGCTTCAAGCGTGCAAACTTTGGTGGCATAATAGGGACAATGGTTCATCACATACTTAACTGTGTTACAACTCTCGGCGATTGATGGACGTGCTTTTGTATAACTAATAAAACCAAACAGATTCCCTGGTCTATAGCATTCTTCTCACGACGGTTGTAAACTACGCAAATTGATTAAAAGTTTCATGCTTCAAACACTTGGAAACTGACGAGTGAACTGAACTTAGCGCCCACAAACTTTTTTCGTATTACCAACATAAGCATGAAAAGTTGCCGCAAACTTGCAAAAAGTACGTAAACAACAAACTAAAACGTGTAAACAATTGAGATTGGTGCGAGTGAAGCCGGTCTCGAGTGGTTAACCCGGGGCCAGTGGTCAGCATGCGTTGATGGTGTGTCCACCTAATGGCCATTTCCCGATCTAATGTTAATTGCCACGGTCTGTGGGTGCAATGACGAGCGCTATCTCTCACTCAATTTGTGCCTAGCGGGCCTCACCACAGGAGAGCAGGCACATTATACGGAGCGATATTACAAGAACTGCGCAACAAAAACAAAACAGATGACGTAACAATAACCAAGGCTACATAGCTTACCTCCGTTCATTGGCCGCATCCACGGGTAGATGGGTATGTTCTGGGCCTGACTCGGATGACCCATGCCATTGACCATACTGCCCAGTCCGTTTGTGTTGAAGTGAGACACCATTCCACTTTGATGATGAGAGTTGCTCAAACTCGCAGAAGATACCAGCGAACTTTCCTGCGGTAGCTTGCAATTGTTCAGTTCGTCTGTAAATTGTCCGTTTTGCTGTCCTGGAAGGGGATAGTTGGGTAGGGTGCCATTCTGGTATGTTGACGTATTCACATTAAAGCCAGCCTTGGATGTGATTGGGCTGATGTCAAGCCGGTCGTACGGGGGGAACCTTGGAAATCCGGGATGCCTGACCTCGCCCTCACCGTAACCCATGTTTTGGCCACTGCCGTAAAAGTTTGCGTCGAATTTGCCTTCCGACGCTGGAAAAGTCTCCTGAGTTGTACCTGCCGGTAAACCGGCCGGTATTAAGTTCCCGTAGTATGCACTCATAATCTTGGTCAATTGCACTATGATTTGTTGCTGTGCGTCTACTCTGTGTACAACATGTCGTTCTGAATGACCAAGTAATATCTGACTGTAATATCGGCCACGTGACTCGAGTGACCAATCCCTAGTAAGGCACTGGTCATATGACACGGAGCAGTCCGAAGTGGTGCAGTGAGAGATGGATGGGCGCGTTGGAAGTTAATTACCAGCGGGCCCACGGCTCGAGGTCAGAGAAGGCGTGTCACTGCTGGCCTCGGCTAATGCGTATCGTGCGTAACCTCTCGACCGCACCGGTTTTATAGAGGAAATGGTCAGCTTGGCCTCTGCGCAACTCCAGAAGTCCACCAGAGGGGCCCAGCTCGATTCACCAATAGCAGCCTCCTCTTCAGCAGCCAAATCACGAATCCAGCCGAGCACCACAAACGCTGGCAATAAATACACGGGCGCATGATTGACATCTCTCCAACTCATTATAGCTGCATTCAGCTTTGTGTGAATTTCACGGCTCATAAAGTGCGAGCAGGCTGGGCTACCTTTGGCAGAGCGCGCACCGTGCACTATGTAACCTTTGTAAGATGGACAAACACCCCTAGATGGGTCAACAATAAACTCTTATATAAAGTTGAATGGAAAGTTCTGGTCAGTGGGTTTAAATTAAAAGGGGCATTTTATGGCAGAGTTGGTCATTGTGCCGGGCGTTGAGAAAACAAAGAAAACATTCCATAGAAGTTCCCACACTTGTTTATGGCGCTTAAAGTCTTGAGAAAGTTTTTCATAAACTTGACGAAAGCATTTGTCGCAGGTACTTATAAGGTGACAATGTTTTCCAAATCCAATAAAAAGTATTCTGACCACTGTGTAATGTGTCTTAATGTTCCAACTGACCATCACCACTGATAGCCTTAAGCGATCCAACTGACCACTGGCTATCAGAAATCCACAAATTATCGCGGTGTATACAAGATCAAAGTTACCATTGTCCATTTTCGACAATTAGCACATATGCCGACTATATATCTTAAGACATTTCTCCAGTTTCAGTAAAGATCATCGCCTAATTTCGCGTTTAAATCTCATGGCTGTTGTCTGAACAATCGCTTGCTCATCTGTGGTTGATTCATCCTGACTCAGCTTTGGTAATTAGGATATTGATTGTCTACTCCCGCCTTTAAAGTTGAAAAAAACTCTCAGCGGTGTCCTTCCTGGTATTCTTCTTGACAAAGGGATTAGAATATTGATGTTTTTGCTATCTCTACAGTAAGATCTAGTAAAAAAGCGCTTTGAAAAACGCGCGAAACAGTGCATGTGCGACATGTGTGGCCGATATGAAGCCTATTGCCTTCAAAAATAAGTCTGTTGCTAGGACATTTTGAAGTTTTCAAGAACGGTCCAAGAAGCAACGTACGTTCTTCATATTACTATATCTTGAGTAATAATATACAATTGTACATTTGGAAAGAACAATATAACGTTCATTTCTCATCAACCAAGCACTCATAGCTTGAAATGATATTGATTAAAGAAACTCTGATGATGTTAAACAAGTGTGGTTCGATATAGCATGGATATCCACTTTTAACAAATCAGGAAATGAAACACCCCATTTTCCATTGTACATGACACCTTAAAATAGATTACTCTTCCTGTTCTTTCTAGGTCAAGAATTGCACCATGATTAGCTCTTGAAATGATCAACTTGATTTGTGTTTAATGTTCATTGATTAAAGGTGATTAAATGCAATACTGATGTAAGTGGTAAGTATAAACCTAGACCGGGCAATTGCATGTGATGGTATGAGCGATCCTAGCCGGAACACAGGCAATTTGTTCGGCTTGTACTCGGTGATGATTTCCACCACCGCACATGGGCACTTTGAATTTGGCGCGCTTCTTACGTAGCTCCTGTCTGCTTAGCCGTGGAAAAAAATGGCCATTTTCCAGCCACCGCAGCTTGTTCTCTTTCAATTAAAACAAATCAATCCTACATCCTCGAATTAGCTTGACACCGCGCTGAGCAGAAGTCATGCTATCATAGCTCACTCTAAAGCCATTCTCTTTCAATTAATGTGTTTAGGAGAATATTTAAGGTCCATTCCAAGGATAAGGTTAAAATCTTTGACCCGGTAATGGTTGCGAGAAGTTCCGTAAGGGGCGACCCCAATTACTGGGTGGCGGGTCCCGTGTGGGTGTGATAGAAGTGATGTCTGGGGGTAGGGGGAGAGAGAGGGTGGAGGGGCCGGGGTCACACAGCTCTCAAACATGCATGTTGTCATAGTTGAGTGGCCTTCTGCACGTGCGTGTCAACCACACACGCGTCTAGCCTTATCATTCGCACACACTCACTTTTCTCACCATTTAAATTTCAACTCAACGAAATTTTCGGTCTCCTGTCGATGCCGGAGTTCAGCTGGTGCCACGTAGACTTTCAACAGATTTTCCTAACACATAAGGCACGAAAGACCATCTGCCTCAAGAAATTTGAGGGAAATTCGATACCTAATCACTTTTGTTGTCATCATGTCTCAAATTACCCGCAGGTCGAAAGTGGTTGTGAACGTATTACCATGCCCACCCTCCTCCTAGACCTTTGATACCAGCCATGTTATTAACAGTGCAAAAGTTGAGAAGGCTAAGATTTATTTTGCTACACTGTCAATGAGCAGATTTATGTAGTCGGGGTTTCTTCAGCAGGAGTCTGTGATCGACTGACTGTACAGCGTGCGAGCGTCAAGCACCTCCTCAGCACATCCCAGTTGATAGAAATAGGCCTCAGTGATATCTGCCGACAGATATGGCCCATAATCATACTCGCATTCTGTAGTAAATAGCCCATCATGCTCGCAACATTAGGATAAAGTGTCACTACGCCCGTTCGCCGATAAAAACTAAGCTTTATAGGTAGTTTGACAGTGTTGAGTGCGTTAGATCGGGGAAGGTGACACCATAATATTCTTGTTATTGATGCGAGTAGCTGGTCCGAAGGTTGATTTCTCCCTAAATGTGCAGTAAAGTACCCGACTATTGATAGACATGCAGTGATAAGATGTATCGCCTGAGCTTGTACTATCACAAGCGCGTTATTGTGAATAAAACTCATAATGATCAGCGTAATACATGTATTATGGGATTTAAACACCTCCAACTTTTATTAACTACCTCACATTTGTAATACTATTTTTGTAAGTAGATTTTACTAGTGTTAAGAGCCGGAAAACAACAGGTAAACAGTGTGAGCTTTCTTGTCCATGATTTATTGACCCCAGCCGGCTAGAGTAAATATGGTAATCAATAAATTATTGCATCACGTGTGTGAGCCGTGGGTGTAAATATAAACCTAAAAAATCATAGCTCAAGGTATTGTACAGATAAGTGCACATTTTACTAGTAACATTTATATCAGATTAGATTTATACATTGGCTAAGTTCGTTAAATTCTGTAAGATTGATGGCACTTGGTGTTAGACTGCTGACTGGCATTAGTTACTTGCTTTATAGTTATGTCGTCTGTTAGATACGTGCTGAGGGGACGTAAGAGCTCGAGGAGATGGTGGTCCCATATTTCTTGTGTCAGACGGTCGAAGTGGGTTAGAGCTATGTTCCCTCCGCCAACTCAAGGCAGATAGCACACAGATTTTGCCATAGCGTTGCGTAATGGAGAATCGGGCTCGTGCCTAATTGGGATGGAGCTGTCCAGGTTTAGCAGAGAAAAGGGCCTGCTACTCGCTCGGAGAAACGCCGATTTCCCACCACCAGCCGTGGATATGAGAGGCAGAATCAACTCCGACGACGTCAAACTGACATTAACAGCATTTAGTGTCGGTTATGTGTAGATTCGTTGACTGGCGTGGCCAAGGTAAGTAGAACCACCTCTCTGGGCGGGCAATAACACTAGCCGATTTTTTCACAGGCCCGACACCATCTTGAATATTATCAGCCGGTGTTGTGTGAGCGAAACATGCAAGCAGCGGGCATGTATGAATGTTACACGCGTTACATGAATGGGTGGGAGTGAGATATTTAAATGTTGAATAGGTGACTGGTGGTGTGATTGTGTGTTTATGACGATTCTCTATGCTCAGGTATCGGATGCAGCATCTGTTGCCCGGCAGAATTATTATCACACCAAATCTGGCGTGCGAATTCCCGCTCAGTGAACTGAAAATCTCGATAATATTTCCGTTCTGATTGTCTGATTTCATTTAACGTTCATTCTATTCGAGTCATAAACTCAGTATTAACGTAACAACTGTGCTATTATCGCGATGTAGCCTCCTATTGAACGTGCTGACATTAGGCTGCATTACGGGTCAAGGGTCACCGTCTGAGTCTGACATTCGCCTGCTCTGCTGCTTGTAACCGTGTTGGACAATTCACACGAAACACTCATGTCGATTACACCGTGCATTTTCTGAAAAATAAGTACATGTATCATAATCATTTGCACGCCTTGATTGCATATCCCATTGGATACCGTGTAATATTTTGGAACTATACCAATCTGCTTGTGGCAAATGAACTCGTGTCCTAATTAATATCTTCATATCGTGTTGTTCGTAATTTATGTACCATTATTTGTTAACTGTAATAATTCTTATAATTCATGTCCACATAATAATTTAACTTTGAATAGA
>JAXGGS010000005.1:46732-86885 GCA_035585475.1 Armandia brevis | reverse complement strand
TAGGTACACGTTTTATTTAGATAGAGCTTGTTTATTTTAGCCAGTCAAGAACCTAGTACATGGAGCCACGTTATAAATAGCAAACTACAGCTGTTCGGCTCAGTATATTCTCTTCAGCATGATTCTCATCTCCCCCCATTTGTTCCTCCTTTTAAATATTTATTCCAAACACACCACTTATGCGTAAGTCTTATAAAAACCTTCAATTCTCCTGGGACAGATGTATTTATTTTGATGAGATTATATTGATGCTACATTCTCATTCCTTAAGAAAAACATTTTTTTCCTCGGTAAGGGATTCATTGTATCGATTGAAGAACGCACGAACTCATGTACCTCTAGTTTTCAAACACGGAATGAAATCACAGATTTTTTGCTGATTAATAACACTTGTTTAGCACTTTACTGATCACCTGTCAGAATGCAAGGATTCGGCCTACATGCTGTAGAACGTGCAGCTCTGACTCATTTTATCAGCTGATTCGGAACAAGCACCGAGTGAACATATCTGATTACTACACAACGTCAACGTGGCTAACTGTTTTTGTTACTTTGACAAGCCTCTCCTATATTTCAGTAATTCACGCACTGACAAACACCGGCTGAAATAAAAGAGAAATTAATTGATTTTGTAGATATTACTTCCTGGGTTGTATAGAGCGGGGATTAAGGAGTGTGTTTTAGTTGTTACCCCTGCTCACTGGCGCTAAATATATTGGGTCAGAGTGCCGAGGCGATAATAAGGCAAGTGCAACCCTCCTCATCTATCTCAGTTATTTTGTAATTTTCCACCAATCTTACGCCGCATTATTCTCTTAATTTTAGACACACTGAGCACATTTGTTTTTATTAAGGAGCAGGACAGAATTTGGGCGCATGAGCGATATTTCGTTAATGCACATATCCACTTAACCCTCGCGATACTGAATTCAGGTCACGACGCCATTTTTCTGTAATGGCGGTTGCCGTGATTCAAAAACAGTTCACCCCACGAGATAATCTGAGGATGTTTCGTCGATATTTCTTGCATTAAACATTAACTCGCACGTTATTAACGGAGGGTATTGAATGGTTGTGATTGATCTGCTGTCTAGACCATAGTTAATAAGAATAATACCGCGGCTACTGCTTCCTTCAGGTTATTCACAAGGCACCGACATTTGCCCAAACAACTTTTAAACGGATTATTTCCCTTTGATATCTGGACTGAAATCGATTTCTGGTCACTGATTACACTGAATTATGATCGACGAGGATTTAGCGAAATAATTGTGTTTTTGTTATATCCACAGCAATTTATGTCAGGCATCCCCATTCCAATAATAACACGGCTGTCTTTTTGTTTCAAATTCGATAATGGAACGGACAAGTTTCCTCTCTTTTCTCGATCAAATTGTATCTGGAGTGATGAATCGGGCGGAAAACATTTATCATGTCTAGTTATGAGAATCGACGATTGCTGAAGTGCGACCTAACCAGATAAACTTTGTGCGGATTCAAAACCCGTAAAAATAATTCATCCGATTTCAACGATTCGACATCGCCAAATAAAAGATATTTTTCGCTTCACTACCTGGTTATCGGCCACTGTGAAAATTATCACCAAACTCAGGTTCACTGAATAGGCAAAGGAAATTCAAATATGTGAGATTATGTCCAACAATTACATTTAATTCTGGTTCAATTGTGCTTTTCTGTCGGCCAGTTGCCGGAATTGTACAACTTGATAACATTCATTTTAACGGGCTAAGTGCTGCCAGCTGCCACACTTCTGGGAAAATTCAGTGATTTCGAATCAAAGCTTTGTTTTCCCCATTTCAAATGATTGAACAAAATATAGATAATAATGCGCCGGCTCGATACTCGTGTTTTATGACAGGTTTGACAGAGTTTTCTCTGTGATTTTGATGACGTGAATATCACGCGTTTGTTGTAAATTTCAGCAGCTGGTGGCTTGATATCAATAGCATCAAAAATTTAAAAGTCACTTATTTAAGGCGTTCTACACTTATAAACCTTGTTTTGATATTCCGACGGTTGATTAAAAGTGAAGTGTGGAGCACTTCTAACCTTCCAAAATAAGGAATAACGAATTTAATCGATTCCTTTCTGTTTTTTCGTTATTGGCACGGTATTCGACTCACTAGTATTCAAAACAAACATTTCAATTTACAAGGTTGCAGCGCATGTGAATGGCGGATGATTTATTGAACCGAATTATTGCTATGGACATTATATATTTGCGTGAACATGTTTAATTATTAAGAGTCAATTAAATTATTATCAATAGAATAGGATATTTTTATTACACGATATTAGTGGTTGTTACCGTGGGCATGTACTAAAACTGTAATAAAGTGTTTCTGGGTTAATATAGTACATGCATACGCCTGAAGATTGTGCTTCACGTGCGTGTGCATCGCTATATACATGTACATTCAAAACCAACACAGATGCCGCCCTATGTCCCTGACCTAGAAATATACAGTGATGTCCCCCTCAGGGCCCCAAACTTGGCTGGTGTGCACCAATATGCCTTCGCTTCAATCTGCCTCGCCAGTTGGTGCATAAAAATACCAACGCCAAGGCGTAGCTTGTTGACTAGTAGACGCGGTCTGACCCGCTAAGACATTCGTGGCTTGAAAACTAGTACCTCTCATTTTTACTCGTGTTTGCGCTGTATTTTCTGTCGCCTAAACCGCGGCTTCGAGCTACATCAGTTGGCTCATCTATCGAATGTTTAGAATGGTGAAGTTAGGCAGGGGCTTTCTGAACACAATGCTCCCAATCGAGCGAGTTCTCTCTTTGCCTAGAGAAGGTTTCCACTGGGTTCAAGGCAATCCCAGTTCCTCCCGGAACCTCTTGTTTTCCCATTCTTTTTACCCAAGACAAGGTCTGCTAGCCTTTGAGCACGATCCACTTCAGAACCTGGTCTTTTCAATTGCAATTCCCTTAGTCTCTTACAGTTTCTTGAAATGTCGCTCCATCGAGCAAGATGTCCTGTTTCAAATCTCTTAAGTCTGCCAGCAGTCGACTCTGTCTCAGAAACTCAACTCACTTGGGTCATATTAATCATACATTGACAAGAAATCTCACAAGAGAATTATGTAGCAGGCGGATTTGCTGGTCGTTTGAATGGATTGTTATTTAGAAGGCCATTCCTTGCAGCATCGAAGAAATTCCAGCGTTTCATGTTTTAAAATCGATTTTCTGCTGCCTTGGGAAAAGGTTTTTCTTATTTCACAATCGACGAAACGATTTTGTGATTATTGACGAATTTTGTTCTACGCGCAGTATTTGGATGTTGACGAATGGTCGGGCTCCTATTTTCGAAGAGTTTATTTTTAACGAATCAAGGCAAAACCAAGGACAGATATCGAACCAACACCATTGTGTCGTTGAATTAGTGAATTATCAACGCTATTGGTGTCAATTCTGTGGTGAGTTTGTCGCGGATAAATGAGACAGCTAATATTACAACAGATAAAAGTTATTAAGTACAATTAAAAACTCCAGATTTAGTGTAACATGAATTATATTTCCTACATCCAGTGGTACAAATATCGTGGGTAACTGTTACAGTGCAGATTGAGTCCCCTATCAGTGACCATGGTAAATAGGCTTTAGTCGGATTTTGATACATCTACTTTCTAACAAAATAGTTTTTCCATCAAACTGACACTTCAGTGAGTGGTTTTTGTGCAGGAGGCTGGGAGAGCTTGGCGTCGTGCTTTATGTGTGAAATCAGTGGTATGATTTCGCTGTCTCCCCACATGATCGATGGAGTCTTCACACAACCTGCTCCCTTTGGTGAATAAATAACGCCTTTTATCTGAAATAAATGAAAATTCTCGACTATCTTTAATCTGCACGTTCTCATGACCACCAAGACGCCGGTCGTATCTATGATTTTACACCGGGCACTGAAGAGACGGCCACGGGTTTGCTACTAATTTTCCATACTTTCCGGGGGAATTTCAGAGCTAATTTCAAAATGCGCCTTAATTTGGCGGCCCTTTTCGCTGATTGCACAGGGCTAGTTCCATCAAATCATTTCCCTTCCTGTGAGCACTGCGTGAGATGGAAAATTTGCATGCAACTCGCGGAGATTCCCAAGGAAAATCATCCGAGATTACAGGGCTGACTAACTTAGAATAAAACCACCGAAAGCATTTAGTGCGACTCAGAGGTTCCTGAATTCGTCTTTTGTCGGCTTAAACTATGTCCCAAATGGTATGGACTATTGGTCCTCCCGACTACCATACGAGCACACATATTGGCCGGATACCGACATGGCTTCGAAATATTTATCAATCCGAAAATGGATATTAGTACTAATCGATTGCGTTACCATGGCAACGCTCCCTGGGATTAGAAAAGTCACTTTAGCGAGCGCGAGAAGACGGGCAGTGTTCAGCAGATCGAGGCAAATCGTCTTGATTGACCAGCCGAGTAGCTGACCGCTGCTGCTTTCTACCAATACCCCAAGGATACCCTCGCCTCTCGCAGTTAAATTGTGCGACCTGAGAAGTTAATGAAACATGCTCGAAACTGTGTCCAAGTTGTTCTCTCACACCTCAGCTCGTCTGCAGGAGAAAACCGTTAAATGATGCCGTAAAACACCGTTTCAGTACACCAGATAGTGACCGATATGTGGTGGTATTAGATTTAAGTGTGCCTCAGAATTCCCGCATGCACGAGGCGACTCTCACGCAAAGTTACCTCGGTCTGATGGTGTGCTGTGCGTTCATCGCCAGAGTAAATTCATTAATATTTCAGACACAAAAGCTTTGAATTCTCACCACGCTTAGTAGGACACAGACGAATGATATATTTATATAGATACCGGCGTATCCAGTTTTGTTCTTTCACCGAGCCGCCGACGAGACGGTTTTTCTGGAGCGTTGCGAACATTTCGTCGATGTTGTTACGTATAGTTTATTACGTTATAGACAGGGTGCGTTGTGGGTCACATGATAATATCTACCCTGGGACTAATTCACTGAGCTGCGCCGTGGCGTGGATCCATGCATACCACGTGAACGAAATATAGCCTAGATGCCGGCTCAATAATTTATGAAATATAAATAGAAGTGGGTCGGGTGTCAGGGTTGGGGGCCTCCCGGTACATTGTCATCAATATCAGGCTCGGGTGTAAACAGAGGCGAGGGCGGGAGCACTCCGCTATAAGCTTGTACGCCGTCCGAGTGAAGCAAGGCCGAGCAGAGGCCATACATCACGCCCTGTCTGGGCTGTCCACTCGCCTGAAAACTCTGTTAATCCGCGGTGTTATCCCCCTCTGTCCGGCTTGTCCCCCTCCTTCTCCCCGCCATCCCCTGACCCCTCCACTCGCTCTGGCTACCGGCTTCGATACCGGCCTGATTAATACGGCACCGGATAAACCCGTTCTGGCATCCATTGAGTCGGCTACTAGGGTTGATATAGGTCACCGAGAGCAAATGCTCTGCCATTCGTTCGCCAGATTATTCATTACCGCATACTCGATATTTTCGTTTTCCTATTAATATGCTAATGCAGGAATTCAATTATTTTATACCTCGCCGGAATATTGGCTGCATATGTTGATGTCTGTCATCTCGAGTCGGCGTATGTCCTAGCCTTGTCTCCACTGATATAAATCAAAAACCCACATTCTCATACCCGTATGCTGATGTAGGCAATAACTCGCTAATTCAAACAAGCCTGACGTGGATAAATAGCCGGCGCTTGTTGTATTTTGTTGTGATGTTTTATACGGCTAGTTAGGTGATGCGTGATGAGGTTAGCTACCCCAGATGTGTGTGTGTACATGTACACTGTAGCTGGCGGTTAGCTGCACACCTCTGCCCGGCTTACTCGCCCAGTGAGCCTGATTTGGGGCGGATACGCGAGGAATATGACTTTGATGAAGAACGTAAACATACCAGTTACACTTCCCTCACCATTTATAGCGGTTGCATTCTAGCGAGCATCTACTATTGATTTGTTGCCGAGTCGCAAGAGGCAGGAAAGAAATTGGCGGGCACACTCTGCGAAGATGCCAGTGCTCACTGTCATATCCACATAGTCTGATGTCTATTGTTTTATTGATCAAATAATATCATAATGGAGTTGTGGCGAATCTCATGTGTCCGTGCTACATAATTCTGGCCCTCGTACCCTCTACCCGGTCTGATCTACACCGTGTTGAGAATCGCGGAAAACTAATTATTTCAGTGTATAATTTCGTTAGCTTGAAACGCTCTGTGTACTGACTGACCGGGGAGAGAAACAAAACCCTTTGCTGGCTTTTCTACAGATTGATCGATGATATTTTCATAACTAGATGATACACGGTTGTAAAAATATCGTTTATTTAATATCTGAATGATACATGATATGAATATCGGTATGACACACATGTTTTTCGTCAATGTTCAAAGTCTATCATCGAGGCAAGCATATCACAAGCGTACAAAACCAAGTCCTGTGATTGTCGAGTGTTTAATTAATCAATTAATTGTGAAGCGTTATTTTCAACAAACTTTTTTTTGCATGTGTGCACGTCTGTGTCGTAGATATAAAATAAATAGAACACATGTATCGAATGCTTGATTTATTACCTAAGTTCGTAAGGATCCAAGCTGTGAATAAACCCAGTGTTGCATTTCACCTGTGATAGAGCAATTACACGACAGTTGACTTCAACAAACGCGAAATACGAGGAATATGTAGAATCCGTTGTGATATTTGCGACTGAATTTATACTGCACAAGAACGTGTGGAAATTACTCGTTTCTGTGCTTCTCGTGCTTCGCTCACTTCTAGAATAACTTGATAATTCATACTATCCTTATTCACACGCGATCTACATGTGCACTTGGCATTTCATCGATCTTTATTAAATGCATGAACAAACTGGTAGATTTCCGCGCTAATTCAGTCCTCCGCACAGCGCTGTTGTGGGCTGTATCAAAATATCCACTTTTAGACTCGCTTGAAATCTCGTTATCCGCACGATTTAGGGTGAAAAATAATTTAAAGTGAAGAAAATGGAAGAGGTCTGGTGTGATAACATGAATTGAGGCAATGTAATTAGGGTAGATTCTAAACTGTCAAGCTCTCCCTCGCCGGGAAATGGATTGCTAAATCTGAAGGCATGGATCCAAATTGGTTTTATTCCCCCGCCGCTCACCTTTGTTAAGTTTTAATGACCCCCATGCAAACACTATGATTTCACCCATATCGAATAATTTGCTTGCGTTTCACCGGGGGTGTTGAAAAATTGCCATTCCCCTTGTAAGAACTAATAACTTTTGCCTTTGCTCCTTAACCTTAGGGCCCCCGTGGCCAGGTTTTCTATAAAGGGGCAAACCATTGCACAGCACGACAACTCTGCCAGCCTCCTGGGTGGGACAGTTTCATTAAGGAATATTATTAAATATTATCGATCAGTAGATTATAATTTTCTAAGCCTTCATGGAGAGAAATGAACGATAATAGAAAGATAAATTTAAGGGCATGACAGCATTCATTAGCGGGGTCAAGAGGTTGTTGTATTTCATGCCGAGTTGACAAAGTGGAGTTAGAGCTTAGGATTGGAGCTCACGAAACCCTCAGTACCTTGTGGAATCTCACAGGGGCACCTTCCATGATGACAACACATCCATTTAGAGATGTTTGATCGTTTGTCAGATATTTCTACAGCTCTGTCTAAATTCAGTCATCCTATTGTGCCCCGATGAATGATTCATTGCAGGCTGCGGTCAGATAAATCTTCCACACACGGTTAAAATGTTTACTGTAGGAAGACACCATTCACAAGGTACTCGCCCGTTTTTCCAGACAATGTAGCGAGTCACGGCGTTTCAGTCGGCAAACTCCTTAATGATCTATGTGTTTAACTTTCTCACTTCCTCGGCCATTGTTCTAACAACAAGGTGATTCCTTCCGCATAAAGCGCTTGACTTTCCACGTGCGGCTTATTTAGCGTTTCTTGAGGGAACGATATTAATGCTGCAGACGGTAGAACTGTTAATCTGTACAAACTGCGTAATGGTCATTTTCGTGGCATTTCTGAGTGGATAAAGTAGCTCCATAGATCTTTTTCAAGACGGGATTGTCTTATTGGTTCTAACAGAAGGTGTGCCTATTTCCTGGCAGGAAGAAACGCCCAGCAAAGTTCAGAGGTAAAGGCGAGAGCTGTTCTCTATTGCTTTTCAAGTGCCTCGTTTAGGAATATCTGTTTGTAGCCTTTTCTCGCTGTCAAGGCATGTCTTGCAGCCATTCTAGGCAATCATGTATGTACATAGAACTTCATTGCTAATAGGATGTAATTGGAAAAGCTTGTAGACCCTAATCAACATGCTCGGGCTTGAGTCTCGGTCACGAGGGAGGCAGGAGGAGGATTTGTCGGTGGACACGGGCAGGACAGTTGGATTTGTCCGGCCTGCTCGCAATCACCCTCTCGGAGGAGTAGCTATTCAGGCTGACCTGGGTATACTGTGGCACATGCAAACCCCCTGATCTCCCCGAACGCTTGCTCGATATTACCAGGAGATACCCGGCTTAATTATCCGCGAATTACTTGTATTAAGAAATGCCTGACCAGTTCCATGGACCTGACATGATTAAGCCCATCAATCATTATACGGACAGAATCGCCTGCCATGGCCATTCAATTCCAGTGTCCACATGCATAATTTCCTTACAGAAATAAATTTTTACTAATTTCTCCTCACTAATCTTATTTGTGTCTCTCCCTGGGACCAGGAGTGTGACTGAGACAATTCACACATGGTGATGCCGAAGATTTTGCCAGCATTTGCTATCGGCCATATTTTTAATTCAGTTTAGAGGCAATTTTGGGGAAGGAGAAGGGAGTTACACGGTCCTGGGCACGAGGATGGCATCCGATGCAGAAGGCAGTGTATTTGCCTGCAGACGATCAATCATTTTAGACATGTAGTTATTGATGAGCCCACAACCAAGGAGGCAAGTCACCCCCCAACCAATTTCATTGCTGTGTTCTGTAGCAGATACAAACCACCTCCCAACCTGAATCGACTCTCGCTGTGTTACAGAATTTATAGTCTTTTGTTTAGGACACAGCCCCATCGAATGTTTATCATCGTGTCGTGGCTGGTTGGCCGTATTTAAAACTTAAATCCTTAACCAAAATAACACTGCCGTCAACATCAGCACTTTTTACACCCTTGAAGGTGGCCTAAGCTGACGAAACTCTAAGTGTTGATGAGTTAGAAAACTTCTTGTTAACTGTGGTTATCGGATACCTGACTGACTACCGTCGCCTGGGCAACCGAGGGAATTCCTCGTTTCGTTGAGGGGCTGCTACATTCATTGATGTATTACAATGATACAAATGAGGAGCCCGGGTTGATGTTTCCAACAGAGCATCAGAGATCCCTCAGCGACTACAAATAGAAACCTTGCGCTGGCGTTGCGAGAAGAGTGTGTACAATTGAATAGTTCTTATTCACCATTGTATCGAGGCGCCATCAATCTAAGGCCGAGAGCAGCAATAGAAAAGCGTTAGCGGGTCCTGGATATCTTCTTCATTATCTGACTGCTTGCCATACAAGTCTATTATTGAAAATTTCCACCCAGAATAATAATATGCTGCTTGGTAGAGTAATCCATCAACCCCTTACAGTTCCTGTAGTCATCCATTAGCTATAAGTACTGAGATACAATCTCGTACCATCATTCTTTGCCAACACGAATTTTACTTTAATTGTGATCTTGCTGTTCGGTTGGTGAAGCGAGGGGATGCAAGGAGAAAGGAATTTCGTTAAGGACTGATGGAGTAATGGTCATGTTCAACGTGGTAAGAAATATGAATCAAATCGTTCAGATATAGAGACGTCTAAACACTGAATCAACAACTTCAGGTGGAAACAATCAGCTGGATTGAATAAAGGCGAATCTTCTGACTTAGTGGCAACAAAAAGATTGAATTTCCACGTTTCTTTGGACCATTTAACTTAACTTGTCAGCTAAAAACAGACTGAAGTATCATGTCGAATAGCAAATCATTGCACTTCAAAGCTTCTGTCGAGTGTTTGAAAGCTTGTCACAGTCCCTCTTTTTGATTGGTAAACCATCTGCAACTCGAGGGTTTTAATTTCAAATCTTAGACAGAAACTTTACAAAACGTGAGCGAGTTTTTCAGCTTAACAACAAGATTTGGCAGGAAGGCAGCTCATTTCATCAATCCATGCTGATCGCTTTCGTCGTAATCACGTTTTAGCTGGAATCGCGTCGGAGATCGTATGACATGGCCCGCGGGCGTTTACGTCATCGATATACACATGGGGGTTCTCGTCTACAGGAGAGATATTGTTTGTAGAAAATAATCCTCCTGAACGGACTTTCACTGACGTTTCTGGCTTTTGTTGCCCGAATGAACCGTGCGCTGTGTTGATAGGTTTCTCAAGAGTTTCACTCCCTCGAGCTTTTTGACTCGTTCTGCCGCTCAAGATAGGTGCTTTTTCGATTCAGTTTACAAAAGTCCTTGTTAAATATTTGCTATGTGGTCCCTCCAGGGAGCGAATAACGACTGACTGTTATTAGGATCAGCTCCCCATCATTCTCCAATAAACTAAACTCGAGCGTCGGCTAGGTCGAGTACGTGAATATCGTCGAATCACTTTCAATTGTAACTGGAATTTGGAAGAAACTCGAGCGAGCTCTATAAACAGTGCCAGTCAAAGACTTGATGTAAGCTGCCTCCATTAATCAACAGCCTTCTAAACATTAGCTGGTGGAGAAAATGAGGCAGAGGGGGTTCAGAGGTGACTATAACAAGTGACCCTTATAACCGTTACCCCACCATGTCGGCTGTATAACTTCACCCACTAACTATTACATGCCCATTAACTAAAATTGCGACTACTATAAAACAAGTTGTTGGTTTTGTTAATGGGCAAAGCGCCCATTAAAACGTACGCTCGATGACATAACAGCGTCATTTCCACATAAATTTTATGGCGAAAGCTCAGAAAATATTATCGCTGAGATGTTAAAAGCAGGTTTATATTACGATTGTGTTTTAAGCGAGTGAATCGTTGTGTTTTACCGCAGATTTGTGTTATGGTCTGGTTTATAGACGGCAACTTGTGTTTATCACCGAGGGATGTCTACAGCTTGTCGTCTGATCCGGACTAGGAGCAAGCCCGCGCCTGTTTATTTCACATCAACCGACATTATCGTGTCACTCGCTTATGGCTGTACCGGCGGCTGATTGGAAGTTTAGTATAAACGTTGGCGATATGAAACACTCAATATCAACTTTGTTAATGTTTAATAGGGATCAACACGAGAGCAGCTCTGACAACGATTCTCCTCATAATTGCTACAATCCCTTATGCGCTGACATTTCTCGATTTGGCTCGTATGTCATCCCAAGCGATCTATCTTTTTTGCCGCGTGGATTTTGGAAATAATTAAGATTCCCTTTGTTTAGTGAATACTCGTCATCGGAATTAGCAGAATCAGCTGCAAGCGGCAGAACATACCGCCGATAAATCACTGCGTACTTTAGGCATCAGTTAGGGGAATGATCTGTCAAAATTAGCAGCGAGCCGTTGTATTATTTTATACATGTATAAAACACCAATCATCGCCCGGATTTAATTCGCTCGCTTGGCTATGAAACGTTGCGTTAAACGGTTTCCTGGGTTCTTTCTTACCAAATAGTCTGCCAAGGGTTTGGTTGCCGTTTGTTGGTTACATGAATATTGCAGCCAGTCTTCTTAAGGTTGGCTTCCTATTTTGATTGATGAGATGTCGAGCTCGGCCTCAAGCTTGCGCCCGGCTCTATTAAAATAGTAGCGATTCGGGCATTAATTTACATGCCCAATGAAAGGTTACAATTATTAGATGGTTTCCTCAACTGTGCTTCGATAGATTCATCAATCATGTGATATATCAGCTGCAATTTTATATTAAACAGGCATTCCCCGACGGTGGCTCGGTTTTTATACGCCATGACACGTTTTAACATTGTATTTATTATATTTTCACGCCGAGACTGGTTCATTAATGACTTTGTGATCACTGACGCATCTCTTATCTGTGTTAACCATACTGCTCCATTATTACACTCATCTATAATTATTGCCGAATAATGAATCTGCTCTAATGAGCGTCACATTTCTTTCTATCAGTGTCAAGCAATTAAATGTGTCACCGATACTTATGCAGGTATCGTAATTTTGGGCGGCCATAACTACCATTAGGAGGGCTCAAATAGGGCTTGGCGCACCCGCTAATATTCTCAGGGAGCACATTATCAGCGTTTTAGTGGACTCATGCAATCCCTAGGATCCTTCACGACAATAAACGTAAAACCAAGAGACTCGTGCTCTTTCACCGTGTGCTCGCCGATAATATGTATAATTTCCTGTGAATTCAGCGATCTGAAACCGACAAAGCCGAGAATTGAGTGACAGTTGCCATTATTTTTATCACCTTCAGAAGCCTGAGTGTGAGTGAGCGTTCCCTCAGGTCGAGGAGGCCCAGCGACGACTTTCGCCGGCCTTTAAATTAAATTTCAACCGAATTATTCACAGGACAAGCGTCATGAAGCTGTGATAAATTTGTAATTTCACCTCATTGCCTTATAGCCTAAATGCGGTGAAAGTATTTCTAATTGAGCGAGGGGTAACAAAGAGATGAAAGTGACTTAGCCTCAATGGAACTTTCACTTCATCTGCAGATTGCCCAACTTCTAGTAATAAATCATTCTGTTTCCGGCTGCAGAAAAGCGCCGCTTGAAAACAGTGGAGTGTTAATTGAAAGCGAGTTTAAAGATAGGTTAATCTACCAAGTCATACGTGAAATTAAAGGAAAAAAATTCTTCAACGCCGAATCAATCGTTCATGGTGGATTAAGGTTTCCCCCAAGTTTTAATCTTGTCCAATTTTATTACACAGTTCAGTCACGCCCAACGTCTCGTCTAATTCTGTACAATCTTTTCTAGATATATCTACGGAGACTCTAGACACTTTTTAAGGATTAATTCGAAATGTGCCAAGCCAAGAATGATAACAGATTGAAGCTTATTCAAGGCTGCTGCTGTGTCACAAAACTGCCGAGTCTTATTGAGGGCAGATCACGTTGGATGCGATGAGGGTTAAGGGGTCATGCGGAAGCATGGGTTCATTTGGAGGCCTTCTACCCATCTCTATGAAGGACTCGTTTAATATTCAGCTCTCGAATCTTGCGTGATGTATTGCTGCATTGATTCGCCAATGACTCCAGCTCACTAGACACATCTTAAAACAGTTTGTGGCTTAGAAATATGGGTTTTGTATAAATGTGACACCCCCGAATATTTGAGGTACGCTATCTGAAACCTTGGTAAATTATGCGACCCAAGCATTGCATGTTGTAGGTTAGAGTGCATCTCAGTTCATTTACGTTTCTCATCATGGTGGCGATTTTGTGTCAAAGGTGGCGTAGAGAGCAGGGCGGCAAAGGTCATCCAATCGTTGCCCTACAAACCTGTGACGTCAGACAAAGACAAATGGCTGCCGATTGCCGAAGTTCTATACTGAGAGATGTGACAGTACGAATAAAATGAATATAACAAAAAAGTGGTGGGATTAATGACAACAACCTTTATTGATCTATATTATCTTTCATATGTCCATCAACCATCAATTGGGGAGTTCAGGATTAAAATATAGGAGTTACATCTGTTTGGTAAAGGAATATCTGGCAGGGACGATGGGGGCCGCGTCTAAATCGATGGCGAAGTTGGAAGAACATTTATAGAAGTGGCATAGTTGACACTATCGAGGACGATCCTATTTGATTAACTGAATGTGGGATCTCCCTGTGGTTTAATCACAACTATAGCTTACTTAATTCTCACCTTACAAGTTAACAAGTTAGACAGAGTTTGAGGTGCTGTGGAGAGAGTTTCCTTCCGCCAGGACTGTGACTACTGGTACATGTGTTTGTGCATGGGCGAGTCGCGTGCTGTCGATTCACAACGAATTTTCACAAACTTGAAGCGTCTACGTCTCCATTAACACAGAAAGCAAGTAGATCCGAACACAGGACATGCAGAGTTACGGCTGGATTAGCAAATCTCCACGTACACTGTAGAATAGGCTTGTGATTTCCAAAATGGCACACAAGCTCGGTTCTACAGGGTGCATGGCTATTTCACATTCATCATGCCTCTAGCGCTGTTGCCATGACAACACGAAGGTTCGTCAGAAGTTCTACATCGGCTTTACGAAAACACACGAACACTAAGCGGGGAGTCTTCGGTAGGGATCCTTCATTGCTGCTAAACTTGAGAGATGAGGTTGTAAACATTGTAGATAAGTTCAAAAATAAAAGATATGAAACTGAAGATAAAGAAATGTGATATTCAGTTTACGTGAAATAAGTTTACTTTGACAATGAATAAACAAAATTGTCTAGATTAATTGATACCGAAACTTACGAAATGTGATAATCAGCATATTGAATACCATTTCGTGATTTAATCACAAAGTCTGTCTTTGCACTGCAGCCGTCCTAATCCAAACTATTCATGTAATATTATATAATATTTGGTCATGATGTGTACGCTTTTATGTTGTTAGTTAAAATAAAATTCATCAAACGGTGACCCTCTCACTTAATCAATGGCTAAATATAGTTTTATTGAGTAACACTTACAATAATTATTTTCAATATGATTCTGTATCCATCGTGCAACAGGCCATAATACATTTTCTACACTTACACAAAGTTTTACCACAAGTCCTAATGTAAATCAAGATAGCTATCGAGTATTTTGTGTATGATAAATACTGATCTAAATTTATATAATACTATACAATAATCATTTACATCATTGCAAGCTCAGTTTAATGATAGATCTAGATGAATCTACAAGATAAGCTACATATTATCATCTCACTACCTATTGATAAAAACACAGACTCATAAACAAATTAACAATGTGGCACAATTGATAATCAACTGATGTGGCAATCAGAAATAATTCGAATACTTGTATACTTGTATAACAAGAAAATCATTACATGATGTTAGGAAGTATACGCTCTGCGTGAATGTCCAGGGCGTATCTGGAGGCTTGGCCTGAACACAAGGAGTTTTTACTCTACTCAGAGCAGTTGCTCGCAACAAGAGTCTACAAAAAAGCAAGCATGAATAATTGCGTGAAGAATCTAATCACAGAGAAAGCGTTATATAGATAGATGCCCATACCCTTTAACACACATAAGAGAACTCACGATCATTATCTACCAGGAGTAAACATCCAGTAAAATCGAAGTAATTAGATACAAAATTCTAGTCCGAAACGATCGGTTGCATCCGGTCAATGGTAACAAGTCATGTGATGCCCAAACATACATATATCCAAAGTATGTATATGATCACTCAGTTAGTTATATGAACTACAAACATCTCATTAACATGTAATGCCAGTTAACATGACTGTTATTATGTAACATATTGCATAATTCAATATTTTTATAACGTGCCCCTCCTATAAGTACACAAGTTACTCTATGCCAATAAAATTATATGTAGTTTACAACTACTGTAGATTGTACGAGTTTGACAATTGTAAAGTCGAGGTACAAATTGTGTAGAATCAGAATATAAGCTAGGGCTTCTTTAAAATCACTAAAATGTAGAAAATGTAAAACACTTACTCACTAAGATGTCATTACCCTTCTGATCAAAAGCAATTCTTTCAAAGCACACGGTGATTTCAAGCCACAGTCAAAGCTACGTGTGAGATGAGAAGGACACAAAAATCAAACTAAATTTTTATGAGATGCAAGACTAGATATCAGCCATAATTGATTATGGCACAAAAAGTTTGCTTCCCAAATCAAGAAAAAGGGAGGAGACATGTGGATTTTCTTTGTTTGCACAAGTCCACAAATTAGAACAATTCAAAGAAGAAATGGGGAATTTGATACGTGCATGACAAATTTTCAAAACAACGTTACACAGGGCTCGTGTTTTGCGTGCTCATTAATAATTGCTTATATTGCTTTTCTGTGTAGATTTACCCTTTAAGACAGTTACCCTATATATTCAATCATATCATTTTACCCTTTACAGTAATGTACATCAGCATACATATAGAATAAATGTAAGCGACACAGGAGGGTTTCAATCAAAACTACCTACTACGTATGCAAATCTATAGATTGTGCTCAAAGTCATGGTTGCGTCATGACTTTTATATCATTTCAAATAGCTGATTTCTGTTTTCAGCCTCAGTCCCATTACACTAGTTTTTAATTGTCCGGTTATCGTGTTTTGGCTTTGACTTAGTCTAGAAAGACTCACTCAGAATCAAGAGTGGAGTTTATAAATAAGTAGAATATTGTTCCCATTGTTGAAAAAGGCTATTGTCATGAGGATGTAATGTCACTACATGCATAACTATGGCATACCTTTATGAATCAGTTGATTTGCTGGCGACAATAGACAAAGAACCGATAAAATCTAACACTATATTACATAGAGTAGGTTGTAAATACGTGCAAAAACGACGTTACGCAGATGATAAAATACGTTTATATTGTTTACCCCAGGTAGGAACTTAGCTGACACACATAACTCATGTAATGCATGTTTACCCCATCGAGGGATTTACCCCATATCATACTTTAACCTTTCACTTTTATTGGACAATACCTGTACTGATGTATGCTAATGTGACCAATCACACGTCGTCCCAGTCACCTGTGAGGTATTCAGTTATCACCAACAAATGGTGGAGATGCGCTCGCATGCGCCAACGTCTGTATCGGGTATGAGTAACATTTCAGCAAAGTCCCAGCGTTCCCACTAATAATCCTTAAACACGAGCTGGCTGCGGCGCAAAGTATATAATTGTGTTTTCATGAGGCAGTCCACTTACATACATGTACATGCTATAACCCTACTGTAGTTACTTTCACTTATCATCCAGTTCTAACGGAGTGCCATCCTGCTTAAAGACCTCTAGCTGCTTGTTCTCCTTCTTCCACTTCATTCGCCGATTTTGAAACCAAATTTTGATCTGTCTTTCGGTCAAACACAATGCATGCGCGATTTCAATGCGTCTCCTTCGCGTCAGGTATCGATTGAAATGGAATTCTTTTTCTAGTTCCAAAGTTTGGTATCTGGTGTACGTCTGCCGACCTCGCTTCCGGTCAGGTCCTGAAATGAGGAAAAGAATATTACAAAGATTGTCAATGATAGGCACAAGTCTGAGGTGATGGAAATTCTGTGAAAGAAGAACAGATTTGTTCAGCACTGAGTTTGCATGAGTCGAAAATTGAGCTTCTAATCTCACAAATCAAACTGGGAAAATAAAAAACCGATCGATCACTAGAGTTCAGAGCGAGATCACGAGTTACTCGGACCGTTATTAACGACATTTGTAAAGGCAGAGATGGAGATGCATTTCTGCACGGAGCTCAATATCACCAGTCTCCGATGCTGATGACTGAGGAACCCATGGGAGTAAAGCTTGCCATTGTCTGAACCCCATTTTCCAAAGAGTTGGAACAATCAATAAAAGATAGTGAGGACCCAACCCTTGGTACAGCCATGCAGCTGTGCCCTTGTTCAATCACTATGTCCCCAGCTCTTTCTCCTTTGGCCGCCTTGACCCGTTTCACTCGTGCCTTGGGGCTAATATGGCAACTGGAAAAAGTCATTGATCCCAGTTCATTTTGGAGACATCATCGGATACATCAATATTTCACAAGTGGTTATTGAAATTCCATAAAGCCACGGCACACAGGCCAAATGGAGAGTTAATCTGTCGCAGAAACATGCACGGTTATTCAGCAGGGATGGGTGGGATGCTCGGAACCCTATATTACATATCACCTATCATAAGGGAACTGATGCATCATCGTGGATTACTAAATAAGTCGCGCCATCCATTGTAGCTAACATCCCTTTATTTTCGCGGCTGTCCAAAACACATCCTGTAGGACAGATGATCTTTCAAAAGATGCTGTTTTACATGCAATCCTTCCGGTCACGGAGGAGACCTTTGTACGGGGTGAGAATCATAATCAGACATCCCAGGGCCGGGGATTAAATGAGAAGACGCTTTTCTGGTAGCAAGTCAAACAGACAATAAGAGACAAACATGCTGTGATGCTGGGATGATGTATGGGTCGGCGAGAGGGAGCTAAGGTCCATTAAATGTATTACATATGGGAATTACACTTATCTTCATGTCTACATTCTAATTCCTGAAGGGGACGTATATAATGCTACATTCGCCAACAATTCCATTTGCTATTTTCCTTGATTTAATATCATTTAGAGAGTGAATCCATCTTTAGCGGGCAATCGTTGCCGGGATGAGCCTGTAGTGAGCGAGAAGCTATAGCCACTCATGGCGGATAAGCCAATGATGTAAGGAAGTCTAACACCTTTCATTGGGCTAAATTGGCTCGATGGTATTGTCACCAATGCCCCGGAGAGCAACAGCGGGCAATATACGCCTCAGTGTAAATTATTAACTGCTCTCGAGTAAATGTCCTAGAACGCAGCGGGGGATCACTCTCCCTATGACAGGACCAAGGTCTGGTGATCGGCTTTTCCATATCGGTGCTAATGCTGCCTGATCATCCCCACAGCTCGGATGGCAATTATTGAAGAGGAACTCCCTTGGGCGGGTGGAAATATTGAATTTTTAAAGCTGCACAATCAAAGAGCTATGCCCATGATGGAGTGTACCTGGCTTAAATGCAATTAAAGGTAGAGCTGGAGAGTTTGGGAAGAGTGAGCTGTCAGGAGGACATTATCGATGGTGTGCTTCCATTTGGATTAAGTTCCACACTTCTACAAACCACACGTTGTGCGCTTCTGCATTGGTAATCTATCATCCCAAAAACATCTTCCTGGTGATCGAAATGTTCAAGGAATTCGAGCACGTAGCGTGATAGTTCCAGACCATGCATCGATAAACCATTAAAATTTGCTATGGGGAGATATCTGTGCGAAATTCATCTGGGTTTTTTAGGCGCAAATAAAAAATCACCGACAGAAGACAAAAAGCTGGCGTCACTTTTCTATGGCACGCTCCCCGGCCTTGATATTTCACCAGTGCCCGCTCACAACCCGGATGAAATTTTTCTCGAATCTGACTGCTCATCCATATCCCTTAGAAGCCGTCTGCAGCATATCAAGGTCGCATAAGAAATATCTTAGAGTGATCAATACAGATAGGCAGGATTCTTTTTGCTTGGTTTTGACAATTCAAGAACTATAAGCACTATTTTGAACCAATTCCTGTAGTGGCACTCGAGAAGTTAGTCAGCCTGATATCATAATACACAAACACGTCGTGTAAAAATAAACTTCTGGAGGTGTTTTATAGCTATGAGGCAAAACTAAGGAAATCAATTAAAGCAATAATCCATGAAGGCCCACTTTGAAATTTATATTGAGGTTTATCAAAACAAAGTGTTCCTGCTTCGAGATCGGGCACATCCAATTGTCTGAGTGATTACAGTTAATGATTTGTTTGTGCTAAAGTATGCATCGCCTTGACCCGATGTCACACGGTTTAACTACCCAAAGGACTAGATAGAATACGATGAATCTCAAGGGTGAGGCAATCCATCGTGGGTACTGTTCTGCGTCCTTGATGGCGGAACATAACAGAGAGCAATGTTAACTAAGTAAGGCGTTATGACACTGCACTTCTGGGGGGCTCACAGGCAGCCTAGCCAGTTGAACCAGCGCCGTTCTAACGACGGAAAAGCTATCTTATTTTCTATCAATCCATCATGACTTAACAAGAGGCGCCATCCCAGAAAGAGGCAGCGTCTCCAAGTGACTTAATGAAACGTAAAATTGCAACCTTGTCGCGAGCCAGTTTTGTGTGTTCGTGAAATTGTACACATTTTCACAATTAAGGGGACGTGTTCTTTGAGGCCATTTCGGTTACATGCCTGCCTGAGCTGGTTGCCTGGTTGACTACTTTCACGAAAGGTTTCACAGCAGAGTGTTCGCGGGTAAGCAAGGATAACGCCGGGCTGACCAGCAACTCATGGCATCCTACTGGAGTGGAAATTGGAGTCGATTGAGCGGGTAGAGACTCGAGGGAACTAAACCCTATAGGTGCATTACAGAGCGTCGTTATCATACACACTTAACTTGTTACTGTTTCAGGTTGAATACTAAACGAGAGAGAAATTATTTTTCGTTTTTTCTCGTGGCTGATGTAAATTGTCACCACGTCATCAGCATTGTTGCATGTTTGAAATCTGCATAATTATTTTAAAGACGTGATTAGGAAGTGTAATGGGAGCAGCTGAAAGGAAGGGGCGTTTGTGAATGTGCAGATTAAGTTACTCATCTCGTTTCCTTGGCCAGGGACACATGCAGAAACCACGGAAGTTACACCCACATTTGGCGTATTATCTCCCATTTCAAAGGGACTCTCTATAATTGTGCGTCTGGTAATCTGCATGAAGCGAATGTTACGATGACTTGTCGGTGATTTATGTCCCTCGATGGTGACAGGTCGTAAAAATTACAGGTGTTCTCAGGTTGAGATCAGCTTGATCAGGGTCGGGAGGGCACAAATACCAGAAAAATAATCTCAGTAATAGATTAATTCCACATTAAAACAGCCACACGCTCTTTTTTCCTAGATAGATTATAAAAAATGAGACGGGGCAATTATTTTCATGTTTGTGGTAGATATTTAATTTAGGTCATTTATAATTGCAGGTGACGCTATCAGAGCCGGCCATGAAGGAGAGATGAAGGGCGGTCCGGCTTAAGCGGGGAAAGCCAGTAAATGAGGGAGCCGTTATCATCCGCAGCAATAATACAGCAGGCAGGAGAGGCACCATCCTGTATTCACAACCAACTTCATTTCGTTTCCTCGTGATATCTGTGTTACACGGACCTTTATTGATTGCATGTCACCGTCTTTTCTCCGCAAGACCATGCCTCTGGAATCGTCCTTATGTGTAAAGACACCTCATGAATAGGGATTACATAGTAACACGCGCTGCGCTCAGCAAATTATACGCTGACTGAAGTTGTTGCTATGGAAACGCCGCTGATTGCATTCAAATGCTGGGGTCAAGAGATGAAAGAAGTGACTAAGAGATGACAGTTCGAATCGGCTTTTGTGAGCCAGGTAACGTTGGCAACATAAAGCTTATGCATTGGGCTCTTAAGTTATCACATAAACAAAACATTGACCGTGAGACCTCCGACTAATAAATCACTCTCGTGATGAACGTTACGATTACCAGTTTCAACGTTTCACAGATGTATCGATAAAATAAAATTTATTTCGCATTGAGACCTTGTGTTTTTCATATCAGACATTAAGTTTTATGTTCCGTAGATAAGAGAAGCTTTGTAAGCGATCCTCTGACTGCATCTGCCTGACAAGGTAACTAGGTGATAAGATTCATGAGCATTTCTCACTACGTTACCTGAGTATCAATCTCAATATTAGAAAAAGCTTCTGTTTTCACGCTCATGTAACATCTGGTATATGAGTCGACAGCATGGAGTAGATAGAAGCCAGGAGTTTGTTTTTTTAAAGCTGGCACTCCAAGTATGCTTTCACTTGGCGCCTGGAGTGAAAGGGGACGAGCTGGAAGAGGCATGTCGGCTGCTATCCTAGATCTCGTCAACACTTGGCAATACAGAAAACGAGCAGTGTTGATTAGAGGTGCCTCAGGCAAAGGTGCAGGGTAGACAGGGCCTGCTAGATAAAAACCAGTTGTTTATAAGAATTAGGTGGAGAAATCACAAAACCTGTCTGCTCCTTGCGGGTCATCACATGCGCCAATAATTACCGAAATTGATCACACGCCCCCGTTCGGAAAGTCGCCTGTACCTGATTCAAAGATCGAATAGGAAAATACGGTCGTACGACGAGTGAACATTCCGCAGCAATGTGTGCAAGTAAAATGAGCGGAGACTAACAATTCCTACTTCGTCTAAAGAGTCAGGTAGAATTCATGAAAAGTATTAATCAGGATGATTTATGGCTATAAAACCAAAGAATGCCTGCGCAATGCCGATTTCATCCGAGAGCCATTTGTTCTGACCTAAGTTAGGCTAACTTCTCCCCACACTGGCAAACTAGCAATCAAGCATTCTCAATAGATTTCTAATCAATCACCGACACATGATATTGTCTCCTGCCTCCACGGACCGGTGGGTGGCCTAGATTTCACCCCGAGCACCAGGGGACCGGGTCATCGATCTGATCACAGACGACCCCTGCAGTACATACGTCAATGGCATGAAGCCTCGCCCCAGGCGAATCCAGTTTTGTCAGAAAATCAGAGTCAGCTGTGTTTATAAAAAGGGCGACTTTGTTAGAGATCTGGCAGGGAGGAAGCCCGAGCCGAGAAGTAATAAACGAGCACCGAATGTGTACGTCAGTCTCGTCGCTGCCGATGACAAATAGTCGGGCGGTTGATGAAGCACGTGGAAATATCTGCACGCGAAGTTTCTATTACACTGTTATTGCATTTTATTCCGCTTGCCTTAGCCTGGCCACCCTTTACGCATCGCCTCTCTTACATAACGAGGCGAACGCAATCAAGATACGCTAGGCTCATTGATTAATAAAGTAATTAATCATTGCGACTCCTGCTAGCGCCAAACCCTCGCCGATTGTTAAGTTTTATACGACAGGTAAAGGACGGAGTTTTTGTTTGTGCCTGTAAGCTACGCCACTCTCCGTCTAACGAAACAAGCACCGCCAACAACACTCGCTACTCGCACCAGTCGTTATCACCGGTGTTTGGGGTAACTTATCAAAAACCTGTCATTGTTGCCTGGAAAAGATGATATAGTGAAGCTTCCCTGTCAGGAGGCAACAACCTTCGAGGCCCTACTCCCCCTCACTCAATTTCACATCTAGTTCTACAGGTTATTTATAGAGCGCATCTCTCAGCGACTAACTAGAAATATGAGGGAACGAATCGATGTTTCCGATTCAAGTTAAGAGTTAGTGATACTGGCGAGGGTACCTAGGGTTACAGCTGGGATTAATCCCAAAGCAAGACTGGTAGTCTCAGCGGTCATATCTGGGGTCATGTAGGGTTACTTATACATGACAAGGTTTGACCGCGGCGGTAATAATTCTCACCGAACGCAGAAAAGATCTTGACTTATGGACAGACCTTTACTATTTTATCTGCGATATCATTAGCCATAAATAACTGAGAGAATACAACAGAGTGAGTTTCTATGGCTGCTGAGTTTTCATCAGTGCGGTGTTTATTAACAACCCCTGAGTTATGGTCTCCCATGTACTAAAGATCCCGGTGAGAAAATAAATAATTCTCCAAATTAGTCAGGGTAATTTTCCACCTCAATTATCTCAATCATGTACTACTCGCTGACCCTGTTAACAAAGTGACCTCTTATTGGTTACCACTGGCGCCCTCTGACTGTCAGCCTCGTTTTCATGACATTACGCTCGAGTGCACATCACGTGACCTTGTCAAGTTGGAAAAGTGTTCTTACTGGTTCAAAAGGTCGCCCCATCGACAATAGTTGATCCACCTTTTCCTTTGAAGATGTTTATTAATAGAAACACCCGGACTTCGTTGGGGATCGATCACTTTTCAACATATGATCAATGATAATTTAATTTACCGTTATCTGGCTGCTGGCCTTTGATATTGCGTAACTGTCAATGTAAGGACGATTGATCTCACTTGATTAAGTCGATAAAAGGAAGCGAGTGGCTCTTTTATTACCGACATGTTGCACAAGCTATGTCACTGTCTGTTCTGCTCCTAATCACCCGATCAAAAGGAAATAAGAAAAAACATACAAACATAAAATACCATAAAAATTACGTAACTAAGGATAAAAAGTATGCAGGAAAGACTAAAGCTTAACGTGTCGTCTTATCATTAGTGAAGTAACTAGAAGGCACACAGTCACACCTAAAATCAAAATCGAGCGATGAATTTTTAAAGAGGGAGGAAATTGGGAAGGGGACACATCAAAGAGACGGTGCAGTGGTGACCTTTCCCTGCCACAAGCAGCCTTCTCTTCCTAGTGACACTTCCTTGAAGGATCGGGCTGAAATTTCTCCGAGAACTTTCTCGGCAAAATGGATGAGTCTCGTGATCACAGACGTATCTTTCATATTTGGGCAGCCGGTGTTATTAAATAATGAACATTTGCTGTCACTGGAAAAGACATATTAAAGTGGTGATGAGCTGACTGTCCCCGCCAGCTCGATTCCTCTTCTTTCCTATTTCTGCAGACCTCTCGTGTCATCTGGTGGCTGCTCTGCCGGCGTGTAGCTCGCCTACCAGGCTAGAAACCCCAGCTGTCGGAGCGAGACCCGATAGGTCCCAGTAAAACAAGAGGAATATAAATGAAGCGAGTTTACCTAGGAGAGAATACCAAATATAATTAGTCTATCCCCGAGATGCTGCAGAGCTCACACGAGCTGCTGCTCTGCTCCTGGTATCTATTATTCTGCAAGCCGGAGCGAGTCTTCATCAAGCAAGGCCAACTTTGAAGGAACACGAGTATTCAAATAAAACACATACACAACACAGTCAAAATTAAACAAAAGAAAATTGAACTGGACTCGTCCGCCGGCAGCCAACTCTCTGTAGGCTCGCCAGAGTCAACCGTTTTTCTACCAAGAGAACCATCGATCATTCCAGACTGGCACAGTCAAATTGTCTGAGTTGGGGATGGGAATTCCCTCCACCCTCTGTATGTGTTTCTACCCCAGCTCAATCAGATTCTCATCATTGCAAACCAGAATTAATGGCTAATCAATTAAGATGCGCACACTCAGTGTATTCCCCAGCCCAATCGCGGTCCTTGACTTTCCTTCTTACTCGGCAAAAAAGAACAAACTTTGGGATTTGCAATTGAAGCAACTGAAACCAAACTACACAAATATTGATTTTCCTGTTTAACCTTGAAATGAAAAAGACAAATGGCCCGGCGTAAGATAAAGCAGCCAGTCTGATCGCTACTTTTAGAATTCCTCATCGGTCGACAAAAAGCGTTGGCATGAAGACGCGAGTGTGATCATTGGGTCGAGTTATGATTTAAAGACTGGGCACATTGATTTTTCACAAACATCATAGGCAAGATAAGAGAGCGGAAATTAAGAGCAGCTCAAACGGTAAATCACTGTCGATAATTTACAATAGACTGGTAACTCACCAAACTGGGAGCGCATCCACGGGTAGATGGGTAGACTTCCCTTGCCGTCACCATCCTTCTCACCGTCCGCAAAGTTACTGTCCTGGTCCTCGGACCCCTCCCCTCCTGGACTCTCCGGGCACGGCTTCTCCTTCTTGGCATCTAGTAGACACTTCTGTTCCACGTCGTCCGCTCCACCCCCGGTCCTGGAGGGCTCCAGGGAGGTTCCGTTGGCGGAGCTCGGACTAGAGAGGGAACTCGTGGATTTGTTATTGTTGTTTTGAGAGGTGGGGATACTGGTGGAAGGGGCGACTTTGCCGCAGTTAGGGGTGAAGTCTGGACTTCCTGGTGAGGAGGAAAGGTGGCCAGATCCTGTGCTGCTCGAGCCAGAGCGAGCTGCCCCGGACCCGGGAGCTGCAGGGCTGCGACTCGCAGAACTCAAATTTTGAGCTTCATATTTAGAGTTGTATTTTGCAGAAGATGTTCCATACCTGTCGATATTGTCATAATATTCTGCGGCGTTTGCCTGGGAGGTGAGTGACCTGATGCTGTCGAGGCGCTCGTACGGAGGGAAGTTGGGGTAAGCTGTACCGGTGGGTGGGGTAGAGCTACCCCCATAGTCCAGCCTTGTCCCACTGTACCCGGCTACTCCAGGGGTGGAGTTGGTGTGCCCAGGGTAACCTCCTCCAGCCTCATTTGACAGGTAGTTGGATGTAAAGTAGGAGCTCATGTCCTGTAAAGTCCGTCCAGAAACGCAACAAATGGATTAAAGAGGGAAGGAACTTAGGTCCTGGTAAAATCACTCCTCCATCCTGTGTCGGAGATGGCTCAACCTCTTCAAATCTCAACCTCCCCACTCCCTCACCCAAGTAGCGTTCGCTCCTGCAATGAATAAAAAATTATTTTCAATTAATATTATATCGAAATTATCTTACAGAGAGGACTAGTATACAACTTTTTTGTCACCATATCAATATATAATTCATATTTCAATCACTTGCTACCCGAAGCCCTCATTTCATGCGCATTAACTGTCAAATAGCAATATTTTATGTCTAGAGGGTGATGTATAGCATTAGCCTAACTTAGTTAGCCCGCTATTTTAGAGTTATCGATTTTTTATGATTACGATCGTTTTTAATTTGGCTAGTCTTCCCTATCCCGACGCAATATTTTACCCAAGCCAAATATGTCTCAAAAACACTCATTTTACAAACATATTTGGTGAATTAGCTACATGCAGCTACCCCATGATCATTTCTCCTACGGCAGCCATTTTGTTTTTGCGTTCACCAATATGGCGCTGAAGCTCAGGTACGTTCACAATCAAACTGTACCCCGATAAGCCGTTAGTACACGTGCTCGAAAATATTAGAGTCATTCTAGATAATTTTTACGATCTCCTAATACGTCAAACGAAGGTATGTTGATGCATAAGTGAGATATTTCGTTAACGTTTTTGCGATTGTTGACCTCGTATTCGCACGCAGCCACGTCGCGAGCTGACTATCAAGGGTTGTTCAACAAACGAATTCCCATTTTTCTTCCATACGAGAAGCTGTAAATTCAGTCAAGAGACAGTACAAGGCCTAAACGTTTTTCAAAACACTCATTTGGTAAAATCTTCAGCGAACAACGCAAAATATTAGCTTGTAAATCCATCATAGCTTACTTTGATGTGATAGTTTGAACTAGCGTGTTATCTGCTCTTTCATTTACTCGTCTTCGCTGCGAGTATAATTTATTAGAAAACATGACCTAGCATGGGAAGCGGCATCATAATTCTAGTGGTTAGCAAATGTTGGAATATCTGACAAATGCGGCCGAGTACATACGATTATAAGTAGTTATGATACGTTGCATCACTTGTCAATGCGGCATCCCTTAAAAACCGGTCGCAAAACCAACAAATCCACCGTAATATTATCTCCTCGTTATAAAATACTAACTCGGGTAGATTCACCACTATTTCATCTACTGCTAGACCGGGGTACACACGCTTTCATTGAGACTCTTTATTTGGAGAGGAGAAGATATTGGAGGGAGGATGACCTAGGGTCGGGGCATATCACGGTTTATTGTAGTAGCTCATAAATCATCTAGTATTATCCTAGACGCTGGCCCGTCTATGCGCCGGCAAATCTTGTGAGAAATCAACTTGAACTTTGCCCCGCGTTATCCCTCTCCCGTTGCCGTTTTGTATGAAATACACCAGATCATAAAAGCAAAATATGTAGAAAATATATAATACACCGACAGCGTAGCGACTGTACTAAAATCGGTCACATGTTTCTGTTGGGGTTCAATTCAAACCCATTTACATGCATCAATTTTAGCTCGGCGGCTTCCAAGGGAGAAATAATTTTGATGATGATGATGTATTAATGCAGGAGAATTATCACCCGGTAGAAGCCCGCCTTATTACCAGTCGCGACATGCGAGCGTTTGTTTTGCGCGGAATCATTAAAACATCAATAGCTAATTTCAGGCATGTCAAGAGACACGAGAGTCGCACGGGGTATTAATCTTACCCCATCACTATTCCTCCCCTACAAATATACAATATTCCCCAGCAAGCCACAAATCCACGCTAGATGCATATATATTAAATAATTATAGAAAGAAAACGGTAACAGTTGCTTATCTTGACATTGGGGAAGAGTCGAGCACATGCAGTACGACCTGAGAATTATTAAAGCTCCCCTACTCGTGGCATTGATGGATGAGCGGGCGACAGAAAGGTTAAACATTTGTTGTTTTTATCTCGAGCAGGCTTCTTTATGCCCACTGGCCACAGCTTAAAGAACAATGATCGCATTTTTGTCTGACTCCCCGGATAGCCGGGTGATGAAAGTTTGAAATGTGCAGTAAATTCCAGACATTACGATACAGAACGAGTTATTTAAATAAGATGTGTTCTATTTTAAATCAAGTCAAAAATAATTGGTGTAAAAATCTCAGAATAACAGGATTCAAGGATACAAGTATAGATATTATACTGTGTTATATCGATATACATGTACATGTACATCAAACCGTACCAGACTTTTTTCACTGTTATTGACTCCGAACACGCAATATTCCAATAGAAGAAGTTGAGTTGAATTTTTCCTCGTATAAAAATGAACATTGGGTGGTACAAAGGACGAGCTGACGTCATGACGAATAAAAGGATGATGAGACAGGAACATATGGCAGTCAGGTTATTGTCCCCGTTCCTGTCCGAGTGTCCAGGGGCCATCAGATTAACTAAATCAAACAAAGGCTACTGGTGCTAGAAAAAAATCCCCTCGACGATGGGGAGGTGACAAATTTAAGTCAGGTTTTGATGAATTGTTGTTACACAGAGAAAGGGAGAGTGAAACGGTGACAAAGTCTGGACAGTTCGACTCTCCACAGTCCTCTCACCACGTGCACTTTGAACCACGGTAACAGATGAACACGCCAGTTAATTTTGGCGGAATATCACATGTATAACACATTTCTGGGGCGCGCAATACTCAGAGGGAATCCCCGTGGGCGAGAGTCCACCCTAACACCTGAATTTTTAATTCTCTTCCACCCACCAAATCCCCGACCTGGTCAACTAGAATCCCACAAGACAGGCGGGATGCGCTGGCTCAATTTCCTATAAACGAAATCATTTTCATCGTGACAGGTGCACTTCCAAGATAGATGTCCCGATGTAATATTAATCGAAATTTTACCCCCAGAGATGATGGAAATTACATTGAATGTGTTTTTAGGGAACATTGCCTAATTCAGCAGAATGATGTATATCAAGAAATATTCCGACCAAGCGGGGTTCTGCTAGGAATAATATTCTGTTGTATGTGCAAATTGTGACTGATGCACGAAGCTTATTTTGTATTGTTTAGTACATCGAATACATCCATGTAACGCTGTCAATTTAATGTTTTATTATACAGGATTAATCGGGCTTGATTCGTTAACTACATCGAATATTCACAACCGAACATAAAATGTCATGAAATCCATGCCATAAATATATTTTTCGGGAATAAAATATAAGATCATGAATACCATTTATTATAAAATATATCCGCCTCGATGACACATTATGATTTGTAGAAGAGAGTGAGATTTGATGATGTTATTACACCATAACAATTAGCGAGGATAAATACGTGGTGATTAGTGGTTTAAATATTGTGAGGCGGCCGCTGGAGAATGCTGCATGTAGAGCGCTTTGATAAATGGCGGGAGGACGGTGACATCAATTACACTGGTATTAGAGGTACTAGCACCCGCAAAACTGAGCCAAGCATCGTGTTTTTCTATTGTAAATACGTTTAATTTGCTCATGTGTGGTCCACTCTGCAACAGTTGCGTGGCATTAGCCAACCTCCAGTGGGCAATATAGCACATAAAAACTTCATTAACAAATTGTGGAAATCATCTGCACGTGTCTCTACATTATTTAAGAACAATATCATTAGGACAAGAAGGACGGAGGTGGCCAGATCATAGCTTTGTCTCCTCATAACGTGCGTTATGGTAGCAAACACAGGAGCGCTTTGGACTCAAGTACAAATGGCAAATGTATTATCACTGCACCTGCTCATGGCTTAGCCAGTGTCACATATCTTTGTCACTTTTATTATAGACAGTAAAATCGACTATATATTCGTTAGGATTCAAATAACGCTTGAGCTTTACTAAGAAACTCAATACTAGTGTGGAGTTCTGGACTCGGATGAGCTTATTCAGACATGTATATAAGTTGCATCTGCAGCTGGCTGTGTTTGTTAAACGCTTAGTTTGTGTTATAACAAAGGTGAAGGCGTGGTTACCAGGGCAACAGCGTGTGGGGTAAATGTCATCAGGGGTAAGGGATAATCGTTACCCTCCAGGCATGTTACTCGAAATTTAAACCAAGATAAAACACACATCATCGACTGCAGATAAACTGATTTTCACCCCATTTTTCATCGTATTTTGGTATCATCTTGCTATCAGGCACCAGCTAAACAGAGACTCGGTGGAGTGAAATAAACCAAAATGTGCCGGGCGGGATCCGGCCCTGATGACAGGACATGAGTGTTTCTTTTCACTTTTTGTCTTCGGTATTTCAACACCAGAACGGGGGGAGGTTGAAGTGAGCATCTTGAAAATCCAAGGCAGGCGTTGCATAACCTCAGGATATTTCAGCCGGCCAAGTGCGCCCGAGAGCCCTTGAGATTTAAGGGACAAAGCCTTGGGTATATGTTCGAGCATCCTATTATACACATGTTGTGCTGGGGGCAGAGGGACCAGTCCTCGAGCTACACAACTCCATAGAATATAGAACAGGCGAGGAGGAATTTGGAGCAGACTACAAGCTTGACTAGCGTACGACAGTCAGGCTGGGGAAAAAATCTATGAATTATACAGTATTTACTGAACTGAGTGGTCTCTTCTGTTTCTTACCAGCCAGCCATGTACTATTTAACATACAATCATTGTGTTAATTCTTCGCTGCCATTTCTAAAGGTTGTATCATTTCATATAAACGAATATTGCCCAGTATGTATGGTAAGCTGTTATCTGATTTTCGTTGTACGAGAGAAGTACGAAATGCCAGTGAAATATTTTTTTGTAAAACCAGCATTGCAGTAGATAGTATCAGGAACACACAGAGCTTATTCATACAGAACACAAGGACGCAGCAATTGTACATATCGGCTACTGACATTTCAGTCCGCTGGAGGCGTATATGATTTGAATAGCAATACCGACCATCAATCAAATTTTGGCACATTAAAAGCATAGTCTTTGGACGAATATAAATGGTCGTGCGACTACACAAACGAATGTAGAAGAATTTATCCGATGACTGATAGCAGCTACTGCGAGCTGAAATTAATTTCTGTTTAGAATATCGACGTCCGACTACGGAGGTGGTCCGAGCTATTTTCCAAATTACGGGGTTAGTATTAAAAATGAGGGAAATGAGGAGCTAAGCTAAAGCATCTCATTTCAAACGAACATGACCTAGGTGAACTTTTCTACACTCACCCAATAGTTTTCTTTATGATCGGCGGTGCCCGTCACTAGTCATTTAACTCTCAGGTTTACCCGATTCTCCAGGAGAGCAACACTCCCCAAGTTCTCAAGTTCGAACTTTTGACCCAGCTGACAAGTTTACCTTTGCGTGCTGCCTGGAAGTGATAAATTAAAAGCGAATGCCGAAGCCTCCTGAAATATTATTTGGGAAGGGTGGCGACGCAGTCTCGGGAAATAAAATACCGGGGCGGTTGAACGTATCGTCGATAAAAACCTGATGAAAAATACGTGAAAGCTCCGATATAGTCTGATGGATAAAACGCTGAAATCTCATAAGTTAGAGTGAGAATAATTTATGCCAGGTGTGGGGGAACGCTAAGCTTGAGAAGCAGTCAACACCTTGGCAAGTAATCCACCGACAGGGCATACCATCCGCATCGAAATCTTTAATTTGCGACGTGGAAATGCCAGCTATTTCGTTAAAGTTTATGCGTCGTGATATGGTCGATAAACGAACCCCTGAGAAGAATTAACGAAACGCCAAGATACACCAGACTATGATTATCTGTCGGGGAGATACCGATGTCCCCGTCTCCTCTGATCAGCTCCTATTAGATCTTTTTAAATTCACCATTACCAGAGGTCAACTAGTCACATCGAAATTTAGATAAAATGACAGAATGGGATTTGGAAAGAAAACCTAAATCGACAAAGCATGTCTACTGCTTCAAGTCCTATTAAATTATCAGAATCCAAGCCCGAATCTGTTAAGATAAATCGTGCCCCGGACGCCGAGATTGGACAGATTTTACAGATAGCCCCGTGTCCTATCAATCGTGGGCTTCCCGGCTACTTGTGATACGCTTGTGTTTGTAGCCTCAAACCATTTGAATTAAGATAATCTTAACCCGGATTATCCTGTGTGTACGAAATCAGCAGTGCTTGAAATCCCAGTCGAGTAAATGATTGATTATTCACATCTATTGATCATGCCCCGGTCTGCAGAAACACCAGAGGAACCGTCTGAGAAAGGCAAAATAACTTCGATGGCCTTGCTCTACCCGCCACATCCAACATCCAACGACGTTTTTATATTCACTACATGAACAAAGCTATGATTTTCAATAATGTCCGGGAAAAACAAGAGCTAGGAAACGACAGCGCCTAATGAACGGCCTTGTAGATGTCGGAATATCAATAAAAGCTTCTCCCTTGAAATGCCTATGGAATAATTGGATCGCAATCTAAATTCGAATATGTCATTTGAGGGCCTAGTATGCCAGAGATTGACGTGTAGGAGCTCAGGGGTTTCACTAGTCTTACTCTCTGATGAGCAAAGTGACATGAGCTCCATGCGACCTGCCTTCTCTCCGGTCACTCTGAACTAATTCCCTTTCATCAATGATACAAAATGTGCATATTTTCAGTAGGCGAGGATGTGAATTTTACATTTCACTGCGATTCAATTACAACAACAATTTGGCCCGGATTTGAAGGGAATTTGCTATCGACGCTGTACTGAGGAATCCTTAGCACATCAATTTGAGATAGTCGGGAGGTTTGATTATTCGTCCTCCTCATTTATTTTGGGCAATGGAGAAGCTATCCCCTCATCCATCATGGGGCGACAGACCTCAGCAGCGATCGCAGGAAGGGAATTAGTTTGTTTTGGATGGAAAGCTCTCTCTAGGTCATCCTGTTGGAGAGGGGAATGAGATTTTAACTAGCTTGTTGCATTCGGCTCTAAGTAAAGCTGTGTCTTTACCACAACTCACCACCTTTAGCGAACTCTATCAAGCCTGGAAGCCCTCTTGTACAGGATATAAATGATACGGGGTCCGATACATCATTTCTCTAAACAAGCTGTATCAACTTCTCTCCCAGTCGTCTCTCGGGGTGATTGAACACTTTGTGACAAGGCAATTAAAACCATTGCTACTCCTGTCTATGGCGTAAATGTGTTTTGCTTCAGAAATGAAAACTTGCCACAATTTTGATGTATAACATGAGACATTTCCAAGGATTAGGAATCGGATTACGCGGGAAATGATAAGTTCTAGCTCACTTTTTGACATGGGTACTGATAGGAACTGAAATGTTAGATGGATTTTCTCCTATTTGTCAACGCTATCAGATTGTATCAAGAGCTTTCGGTTAAATTTTTAATGGTTATCTAAGTAACCCAGAGGCAAATTCTACTCTCTCGAGGTATAAACAGAAGGCCGTTCTCCAGAACAATGTGCACCAGTTTAGAAGCCGTTCTGCTCCATACAAACCTATCACATCTCGTAAACATCAAGTAAGAGAGATCCAACTGTTAATTCATTTTGGCAGGCGCAAAAATGTCAAAGGTCAAACGTTCACCTTTAAATTACAAATTAATAAATTCAATGTACCCTCTGCTGGCTTGGTTGAAACTAAACTCCATTTTTTCAACTGTTTAATCGTTTAGATATTGCACATTAATCTTATGTTCCGAAGTTGAAAAAATAACATAAGACGATAAGACTGGGACTCTCGGGTATGTGCAGGGGAAATAGTTTTCTCCGAGAACATAAATCAAAGCCACTAAAATAAGACGTTGGTATGAGTTTTTGATTGCTTTAATTATTTCTTGACATAACAGTTTACTTGTGGGCGGGATTGGGATAATTTCGATTGTAGACGTAATAAAACATGCGTATTTCTCCCCTGACCTCTGCTCGGGAAATAATTCAAAATGGCGCTGATGGCGGTGTAATGGCGATCGTAATAGCGGAGCCGTTCAGCGCAACAGCTGAAGATTTGTGACCTCACGGTGGTCTAATGGAATACATCTAAGTATTATTTCATCACAGCAATACGCGGGACTGGTATACGAACTCTCACTTCTACAAATTACCGGCAGTTGCATGAGATATGACGGCAATTTTGGAGAAAATTGCAGAGGGTGCATTCGAAGGGAATATGCGTGACTGGGGGTAGTAAAATGCACGGTAGGTGCTAAAACGGTTCAAACGATACACTTTCACCATATAGCCTCGCGGAACAATAAATCTTCAAATCAACTATTAATGAGCACGGGCTCACTTTCCTTCAACCGCCAAATCTAGCCGGTTAGGTTTTGGGGGACAGAGGGAAGTGAGCTGACCCTAGGCATACGCCTGATACCCCTGGCATCCATTCTGTCAACTCGGGGGATTTACTAAGATCGAGTTTAAATCACGAATGTGCACATGAGCCATCCGCTTGCATATACAATTTTTGGTAGTTATTTGGAGCACTTATTAGACGGTCGTTCTTCAGGTTTAGGTAAAATACCACGTCCCTATGTTCCTGATCCAGGTGTCTGTTACATCTGATGAAATGTCCTTTACTAGTATTGATTGTCCACTGGAGAAAAGTTGTTTTCAACAACCGAAATCTTTAAATTATAAACACAGCCTCTCCCTTACAACCTTAACGAATTTGATTGCTTCAACCACGAAGAACCGTTGAGAGGTTCATTTTATATTACGTTATAATAAATGCGTGGCCATATTAATCAACACAATTAATCATTGCAATATGAATGGATCCATATCGATTCAGCCTTAAATTTCAGTAATTTCGTAACCATTACTTCTTGAACAGATTTGACCTAGTTGTAAATCACCACGTGGATTAATTTTGAAAGTCGACGATGAATATTTCATGAAGTAATATCTTGCGCGTAGCAGGTTCACCTCGAGGGATTTAATTTCCAGGGGATAATATAAGGATGAGTGACCGGTGGAAGAAGGGGTACCGTGTGAGAAATCAGCAGTGACCATCGGACCAGCAATCTCTGGACATCGTTAGCGAACGTTCACCACAGCAAGACTGATGGCTATTCAAATATTCAGGACTTTTGTCTTGGTCCTAATGGATTTCACCCATCAACTTTCTCCATCTATTATCATCAAAGAGCGCGGGGAAAAATTAGAAAAGCAGAAAGTCTGAGACTATCTGGTAATGCCAGATTAATGAGGAGAGGTGACAAACGACAGAGGTCAGAAATGTTCTGCCCTCTCTGGGAGTTCTGCTTGTCCCCCGCGATATCACCTCGAATTGTGCAGATACATCATGGTGGATCAATCCAAGTATTCACCACCTCAGCCCTGCTCTGCTGCTTGTAATAATTTATAGCCTTCTTCAGTGCTCCCCCCTTGCTTGATTTGGACATCTGGAATGGACAGGCCTTACCCTGTGGAAAATTAATCTCCTTTTAAAGTCCAAGTGAAACTGATATATCTGGGAATAAACGAAAACTCTCGATTGATTTAAAATTATACCATTTTCACTTGAGCGTATGTTTTGAACACTATTTATTGGCTAGTTGTTTCATTTTTTAGATTCACTGCCGCTGTTTAATGTTTGAAAACAAAATCACGCAGCAGCATCGATACATTTAAGATCCCTTGAGTTTTCTACTCCGTACCAACCGAATGATATGCAATATCCCCTTGTAGCAACTTATAATCCAAAAGTCCCTCTCTGAGAGTCTCTAGAACAACATCCGTCATACTAGAATATGATAGATTATAATATTATCAGCGATTATCGGAGTATCAAAGTAATGTTTTTCTTGTTTTGTCTACATTTACACGTCTCACTTTTATCTTTTGAAGGACTTGTAGGACTATCTAGCTACTCTTGTCAGGAAACAGATAAGAGGTGGATATTAATAAATCTAGCTATGGACCTACAGTAGAGTACAGTAGACAGTACATGTGTATTGTTGGTGCTAACAGACCGCGCACATGGTGTGATATTACCACGTGTATTTTACACGCAGGTGACACCGCGTGTTTCTATTATAATGTCCACACAACAACCAAGCTTCGCCACCAAAATATAATCCACCGTCTTAAGTGTTTGAGTAAAACGTGACGGTGGCTTACTCATTAACGCCGGTAGCCTATAGAATATTGGATGATGGTAAACTTGTCAGGGGGATTATGAATAATCTACACTTTCCGGGTTCCCACGTCCGATCAGGTGTCACCCGATTGTATTCAGGGCTGGACATCGTCCCTCACCACCGTCCGGGATGAATATAGATTAAGCTAATTTGTGTAACACTAATTGCTGAGACTAATAAATGTTGTTTAACGAGAAGAACAGGCTGGCGATATGAGAGCAGATAATCCCTGAAACAGCAGTCAGCACTATGGAAAACTGAGCACTGAGATTTTTAATATAAATTTAGTTGGGTGAGATTTATCAGGCGAGCACAGACGGCTTGTAGACGCTGGCGGGTTAGTTTCAAGGATGAGACGCCCGTTTTGCTGCGTGCTGACCAGGCTCGGTTATTTCGGCTGCCAAATCACGGGTTGAACTTTTGCCTTTCCCCTGGTCCTCCCGGGCACCGATCCATCATGGCCTGTCTCATTGCATCAATATTCCCTTCACAAATCGCTAGCACAGAAATAGGTTTTCTTTGCGTTTAATTTACCGGATCGATGGGAATGTGATTTATCATGTGGGTTTCAAATACACGATTTGGCCAGTCCCAAGGGTCTGAAGATATTAAATCCCTCTTCCAAAGCTAGTGCTTATCGAATTAAAACCGAGTTGGGGCTTCTCTTTGTGTCGGGCGCAGTTTATCGACAGAGTGGGGCCATCCCAACAAGATTTTCGATATCTGGAAAAGACGCGAGGTTTTCCTCTGCCTTTTCCACGGCCAATAATCATGGAGCTCTCCCTGAGGAAATCAACATTGCACACATGTGTGTTCTTTGACGGAGCTCATGGAAATGGAGCTCGACTGGTAAAGAGCACGGCAGCTGAATTCCAAGTATACCTCCTCTCCCAAGTTGACAGGCTGGCACTGCAGACCTTTTCGATCATTGAAGGGTGAGCAGTTTGTTTTGAAATGCCCACAAGAGGCACAGAAAGGGTTTTGCGATTGGGCTCTCACACCAGTCAAACATTGCCCCAGGAGTTTACACAGCGACCGTTCGGATCAGCAATACGAACCTTGAAATGTAAAAACTTGCCCTGGGAAAAAATAAACGTAGCACTCAGCGGCGTAGGAAAGCAACATTTCAGACTTCTTCACCAATCCTGGCCTGCTGAAACATTCCACATCAGTTGAGAAACTAAATACCCGACTGATAGTTTTGCCAAATACAGATGAGTCATGGGAGGAGGGAGGACAATTGGAGAATGCATTAGATACGACTGAAAACTGGTAAATTATAAAGCACGAGTATATCAGCGATGTAATGGCTGCAGGAGCTCACCGTGGCGCAATATTTCAATATTGATTGTAAACGCGGTATTTTCAGGCACACACGGTTACACGTCTGCAGTTCCCTCTCCCTTAGATCGATCAATAATTTATCTTACAGCAAGGGAGAGGCTTGCGCAGCCGAATTTCATCAAACATCATGAAAACAACAAAAGCTGGGACCAATACTGCAAATCATTGTGTCTCGTGAAAGGTATTTGCGTATTTTATTCTGCGGTATTTAAAATATTCTCATTTCCCCCTGAATAATGACGAAGGGGTCAATTACACGCAGCTTCCATTTTAATAATCTTGTCAAAGCGCTGACTGACCAGATAATTGATTCTGCTACTGTCAGACTTCATTTGTGGAAAACGTAATTCATCAGGCGGTTCTGACAAGACATAGTCTAGCATGCACCTGTGTGTAGCATTGATTCGATGTCGGTGGTCACACGTCCTGCCCTCGCGAGTTCCCTGTTGATTCCCTGCGACCCTCGACAACGCTCCAGCCAGCACAGGGGGCAGAGCAGCCACGGGGATGGTGGCACCCAGGGCCACCCAACTCCCCAGTATAGACGTCTCTATCAAAGAAAACCAGAGCAACCACCGCCTGATTATTAAAGGCCAAACCAGGGGCTCGTAAATCACAGCACGATTTACTTGACAGACGGCATGGTGACGTTATGAAATATTGACTGAGTCGGGTTGCTTCTTGGAAGTTCTAATCCTTAAGATTGCGCAGCTAGCTTTGAAGATGCCGCAGCTATGTGTGCAGATATTAATATGAAGATTGCAGCTTTCACCAGTTATTCGGTTGCATAAATATTAGCGTCTCTTTTTGATTAACCTAGAATTTCTATCTCATCAATTCTCGCACGTTTTCTGACTGATAGCAATTTCCTTGTGTGCGTTTGTGCAGCTTCTCACAACAGTAGCACAGCTGATTCGCCTGATTTACAAGTGATTCAAGTGCGAAACGGTAATAATTTGTGAGTGAGGGCACAGATAAGTGTCCTAGCGGCCAGGCAGAGACCCATTCAAAACCATCTCAGACGGGTTTTATCACCGCCTACAACTACATAACTTTTATTGCTATAGATAGGCGATAAACAGTCTGCTAGTGGCCATTTGCGTGGAATTAAATAACAATAAATTGCCTATTTTGGTACTGCTGTACCGTGGGCTAAAATGTGAGTATTTCAGAGGCGTGTATTTATCGCGTGGGACGGCTGATCTGGCGAGTATCTGAGTGTGAGGGAGAGAGAGAGAGAGGCAGACTCAGACCTGACCACACACACCACACTACTCGGACGAATGCGGCGATACAAGCGACGCAATAATTTAATCTTGCTCGTTGGCCACGTGAAATACGACGTGCTGAAACCAGCTGTACTGGAGAGGTTCGGTGATATAGGTTGCCTGATAACTTATAACCTCAGACAAAGGACGAGCAATCAATGAAAACGAGGTTGTACGCGTAGTAATACATCATGCACAGATAACATTAATTGATTTTCAGCAATAGAAACATACAAGATTTGTTTCAATTACGCGCTATCGTTGCCACCCAGGAACCACTGAATTAAGCATACGCCGACAGGAAACAACTTTTCATGGATGAGTAAAACTTGGTTGGTCTAAAAGAAAAGTTCTTACCTAAATATTGCGACGTTTCTCACATTCTCGCTGACCCTTTCAAACGTTATCACGTGGGTCCGAATGTCCAATGAGGCTTCCTCATCCAGCTCAAGTTGACCTGGTAATTCATGCTTGAATGAGCACCAACTCACGCTCCCCTTTCATAACAAACTCACTATAGTGTGACAGAAATCAATACGTACCGAGTGGAAAACTTCCTGTGAAGCTACAGAGCATGGGCACTAATCACGTCGATTTCGAGCCAGACACTTTGTGAATTGGTTAGTGATGCCAAGGTGTTGAGAAATATAGTTCAACTGACATCACCAACTCATGTATTGAGAAAATTAGGCCGCTCAGTATAATAGCGAGGAGAGCTCGTCATATCGTTACTATAATAAGTTATGTTCAGCCATGAAGCAAATCCTAAAAATAACCTGAGTCAAGGAAAAGTTCAGATTATTGCAGATGATTATAACTTGAACGTGTCACATTAATATCAGGTACCTGCGCTCGAATAATTCATCAGATGATATCATAATGATGACATATTCACTCCACGTCTGTACACATTATCATATCAACCATTCTAGAAATAAATCTCTACCACAGCCAAGTCTGAACACTTTTTATCCGGGTACATTCCTCGGTTACGTTTTTTAGCCACCAGAGACACGTGAACTTTCTTATATCTGACATTATGATATCATAACGGAGAGCTATCCCAGCGTGACCTTCGTGTGACTTAATTTTTATAATGTAATAAGAAAAAAAGCTTCAGGCAATTTCCCTGGGACCATTTTCTTAGCCTGCGTTCGATATGTAGATCACATTACCAGGTTTGGAGAACTGTTAACAGCTAACACTTACCCTATATATTTCAATATATTAGGTGGTATATCTCTCGAACATTTATTTGGAAAATTTGATTCTGGGTTTTATATGAAATCCTTTAGCTGTGTGAATTTGTGATGTGTTGCATATTGCTAAATTAAGATTGAAGCCAACAGGTAAATAACGAGTCACGTTCAGACTCTAATTGAGGAAGTGATATTTCAAGCAGGCACTCTTTAAAGCCGAACCAGGAATAGGCGGTGCT
>JAXGGS010000005.1:25375-41916 GCA_035585475.1 Armandia brevis | reverse complement strand
CGTCTGAAGTTTGTGGGAAGCTAAAATAGACAACTGTTTACAGAGGCAGAGGTCGATAGCAAGTATGTAGGTCAGAACAGCTAACACACATACCGCAAACCATAATACATCACGCGTATGTGAGGCATAACAGTCAGCCACAGCAGCTAAAATAAATTTCTAAATACAAACAACTATTCCACCTCTTTCTTCTTTCCATCCCGTTGTCCGTTGACCTACACAAAGTTCAATTATGAGCAAGGCACATTAATCACTGAGCGGACGGCATGTGGCTGAGGGAAGGGGGCGGTGTTTCTTAACGCTGGGTAACCCGACAGGCCCTGTTAAATTAGAGGCTAATCCTAGGAAAGCTCCTAGATACCGTTTACTCAAGCCTGTGAAATTTCATCAAAATTCCTACATCTCCGCACAAATTTCCCAGCGTATTTTGTCGTAATCCTGGCATCATCTATCACTTGTGGCCTGGATACCCCGGACTCGACGCGGCTCCCAGCTCCGTCAACAGGGAGTGCGCAATCAAACCAGACAAGGCAGGAGGTTTAAATTGGATAAGTTTTCTCTTAATGGCCTGTCCATCCCAAAGAAATGCTGCAGATTATTCGAAATCCAGCGAAATCCGAGGGGCGTGATAGAGCGGGAGAGGTAGGAGGAAACGGTAAAACCTGGCGCGGAAAGCAACATGTACCCCAGCTACTTTTGGGACGGAACCGCGTTGATCGATCGGTTACCCCTGCGCTAATTGCTTTCAGCTTCTAATGAAGGTGCTCTGTTGTATAATGCGGAAATTGTGATGACCAATTCTCCGGGCCCACTCGGCAAAGCTTCTAGATGGCATTTCATTAAAATTCTCATTTAGCTCACTAGATGAATTTCGTTTAAGGGTGGGACGAAGATCGATCACTTGGGAATCTGATTTGATTCACGCCCGAATCGTATGCCGCCTGAAATGGGTTTATTTCAAACTCATTCCCAGCTTTAATTTCTAATTTCGGCCGCCGGATTTGGCGCTAATGCCGGGCTGTAACCAGTTTATGATCGAATATCCTTTATCGTGGTCGAATGTGGGTCCCTTATCAACGAAAACACGCTGCAGCAATCGTGGAAAGAAAATCTCCTCCACGATTCTGTAATAGAAGTGATTATTCTTCATAAAATGTCAGGGAGAACTTAGTATAGAATTCCCTGCACAGACTGGAATGCAAGTGCTCTTGCTGGTGCCGGCCATGGCATTTAATTTCGCAGACCTTTACTCAGCGGATGCACGTTTTATTAAATCAGAAGAGCGGCTTAATTCAGTATAATTCCACCAAGACATTCCCCTTTTCTTGAGTCGCCAGCCGGCGAGTTAATCAAGAGACAAGAGGTAGCCGGGTAACACGTTCCAACATTTAGGCGCGGAATAAGCAATCACCCCGGGGCCCTTCAGTCAAAGGTGAACCCAACACAACAACCATGGAATCCGAGAAGAGGGGGCACTCAGTCCTGATTACGGGCCGAGGGTGTCGAGGAGGCCAGCAAGATGAGAGCTGCAGCCGCCGGAGACTCGGCTAGCCTTTGTGAGCTGGAAAAAATCCCCTCATCCGGTTCACCAAGCCGTCCTTTAAAGCACAATGTGGGTGAAAATTACGCACATGATCAAAATCCCATCTCGAGGACAGGCGCTATGATTTATGAGATTAATTTTAGCACCATCCAATCTCACAAGCGAGGGGTAGAAGTTGCTTGAAGACGCTAAGTTTTCCTCTAAAATAATCCATCACAACTGGTGTTAGATAATAGGAAGCTATATAACATAAAAACAACCAGCCTTCTCTGGTTAACAGACAACAAGGAATCATCATCTCACAGACTCAATAAATCATTCCATCTTATGTATATAATACTCTCTTTATTAACGCTCACACAGTGCTACAAAAATTCTCCTTAATCTGCTATTTTATGGAGGTGTAAATTACAGAGATCAACGCAAACTGAAATGCTAGCAGGTAAAAGTCGTGAGCCAAAGAAAACTGTATAATTAAAATCGCGATTTATCACTAACGAAATTGTTCAAGCTATGTCAATTTTCGACTCAATAAATTTCTTAAAACTTGATTAGATCTTTCTGTCTTATCACATTGACCCCTTCACACTAATTTAGCTGTACTGTAGGTTTCTACTGCAAAAAATACAGTTTTTTCACACCTTCAATAAAGACGTAAAACTCTCAAGATAACGAGGTATTACAATTAGACAGTTTATGAGCGCAGCGGCTCGGTAAAAAAATAAACCGCCCCGCACATCAAGAGCGCGAGTGAGACTTTTGAATAAATCTTTTGTGGCAATACTTTGCACCAGTGACTACAATAATTCGGGGGAACAGAACGACAGATTGCTTCGATATGGAAAATACATCATACCTCTGCCCTGATAACTTAATACATCACATGAGATTCCAGAGCGTTTTCAAAACGCTCAAAACGTAAATCACCGGGGAGTTGCTAAATAAATTTCACTTTTAAAAAAGCGGAATCATCTTTGTTCAGTGACCTATTGAGATGTGAATATTTGAAAACTCGGCGGGGGTCAGGGGGACGGCTCACCTCAATTTGAGCGGACAGATTATATTTCATGGACAGACGGGCTGACGTGGTGGAAACCATCTCCGCTCCTTTGAGAATTGAGGGCTCACTATCAATCAAACCTCCCTATGGTATTGACCGCTGTCTTATGACAAAGCTCAAGATAAAAAATGTCTCTCCTCTTGGCTAATTGCTTGCCTGGGTCGGTATACTAATTTCCTACCAATACACACGCCGCTGCATGATTAAGTAATAATTAAAATTATCTCTTTGTCTGGGTTAGTTGCGCGTAGGTATTTTTCAAGCTAATGTCGAACTGACGTTGAAAATTAATGCGGCTATTCTCCTGTAGACAGGGTGGAGGAAACACCTGACCGAAACGTTTCGCCAAGCTAGCAGCTATCATCGAAAATAATCACCGAATTTTGGCGTTGGGTCTGATTTGATGGATGAGGTTTGAGGGGAGAGTAATTTACCTCAGGATATGCTGCTCGCCACAGACTATCAATAACCTTATAACTGGACAGTAATAGTCTTTTTCTATTGTCTTAACACACATCAGTCGCACATGGTCCCGTGACAAAATCTCTGCTCCCTTACTTTTTCGCCTCGATGCACAACTGGCGAATGACAACAAGATTTCGGATGCAATATATTTTAGTCGGCGGGAAATCAAATTTCATTGGCTAAATTGACACGTAACGCCATAGTGGAGTTCATAACAGGGTTAAAGTGATATATGGGGTGGCAGGACGAAACCTGTGGCTTCCCTCTTTTTAATTATATCCCACTGGCTTATTTTTCACTTTTATTTAGAGTTTTATCGACCTTTCATCATAATACAGATGATCAAATATCGTTAGGTGGCCAATAGTTTGTCAGCTATTTATTCACACAGGAGCCGGTAAATTTTGTCATAAATGACAAATCTACCATTAAAATAGAGGGTGCAATATGGTGCTGTCAAAGCGACCAGGCAAGGCGCAGCCACGCTAATATTCTAGTAAAATTAGCCCCAAATTGAACTACGTTAGAGTGATCCATCTTCTTGAAATCTACTAAATCACAGAATAGAAAAATTGTCAACATTCTTCAATTATTTTCAATGTCGAGAGTATAATAATTCAGCGGACGACAGGCTGAAATTCTCCAGAGAAATGTCCGATTGATACACCGAGGGCAAGAAATGGAAACGCATAAAAGAGATCCATCATAATCACAGCTCTCACACACTAGAGACTCGCTTTTATAAGAAATGTTCTCTCTAAAATTAACCGTCCTAATCTGATCAACATGGGATAAACCACAGATTGAGATCGATGTATATTTGCTAAACTAGGTTGTGATAAAAATCACAGCTGCTGAAGCTGGCCGCCAGCGATCTCTGCGCAATTCAGTCTGCTCGAGGAACCCAGAGGTTCCATAGAAAAATCATATCTGAAGGCGAAAATATTGACTAGACGGATCTGAGAATTGTAAATCATGCGCAGGGCCAGCGAGGTTAGCAATTACAGGCTCTAGCTGGGATCTTCTTCCTCTAAATGTAAATCCATTATTCACCGAGTCACAAACTCCAGTACAACGGTGAGAATTGGATACACGTGCAGTGTTCAGGTGTCCAATCCCAATTACTGCTCACTCTAGTCACTTTAAATCTCCGCCTGATAGACATAGATATTTAATGACAACGGGATTAATCAATTTCATTTTCCTCCCCTCACAAAATACCACATATGGATAGAACTCGTGAGGTAGAAGTTAAATTCGTTAGTCTCAAATGCCCCGTAGTTTAACGTAGATTCTTTCGAATCGAAATAAAATCACGAGGCTCCCTAACTGCGCGCTGGGAAAGAAAAATTACATGTCAAATCTGGGTAGCTGGGACTATGTGTCTAACCTTTAAACTTTCGTTTCCTATTCCAAGAATGATTTGTTAGATATCTGGACATCATGAGTCAAAACTCGTCCTGTAATGAATCTAATTTTGCCAGGAAAATATCCGTGGCTGGAAAAATAAATTGAGATCGAGCGGTGAGCTGGTAAAATTGATCTCTACCTTGAGGTATAAATCAGGCGCAGTGAAAGGAAAGGTGTTGTCAATTCCTAAGAAATGAAACAACATTTAGGCGATTTATCATCAAATGTCTATTTTGGCAATTTCCTAGGAATTTCGTCCTCATGTGCCTCTCTGGCTGCCGTGTTATTGGATCAGAAATAAATGAGGGAAATATGGATTTTTCCCTGAAAAGGTTTTGTTCTCTCCGAGGGCCGGCCATGGAGACCTCGTCGTTTTGGTATTTCTGCACCGAATGTCAAAAGCGATAACAAATTCCTGATATTCCCTTGGTTATTCAATTCTAAGAAATAAATCAGTCCTACCCACATAATGCTGAGAAAGGAGCGTGCTAAGGCGAAAGGACTTCTATCTCCTAATGCCACTTTCTTTTAATCTAGGCGGTGTGGAATATATTTGTACTTAGCGGTTTTTATAGTTCTTTGTAACTCAACCAAATTGATGAGATTGGGGCAACTATATACCATATTTCATCGATATTGTTTAATAAAGCGACTCCTGTTTAAAATTGTATTCATCTTGTGTGGTAGCAGCCATTAATCACTGGTATTGAGTTATAATTTCGCATTGGCGAGGGCAATCAGAGCAATGTTGTGGCCCTGGAGCGGAGTCTGTAGCCACAAATTACACAGCGCTGTACAATATACCATCGGCAAGCAGCTACCGACAGCACATCATAGAGTTAATATACATCTGTTGCAGCGCATAACTTCCCAGAACTATCAACAACGTTACTCGAAACAACGATGACAGTTCAAGTGCGTCTATACCTAAATCCGTTAAAAATAGAAAACTACAGGCACGGGGGCAAACGCTGCCAGACTATAAATATTTCGTACGTCCTGGCATGAGCTAAACAAATCGTACAACACACCAGTGAATTACATTTACAGGACGAAACAACAATGATAACCTCATCCATGGAGATGATTCCAGCTCTAAAGAAGCCTTCAGGGCGTCTCAGAACTGTTACCGAGACATGAGTAATATTCCCTCAGATGTTTATCTAAATTTCAAATTATCAGATTGGGCCAGAGATCAGCAAGGACTTGAGTCGAGGATATCGCATGACCACAAAGGATTATTTCATAAGCCTATCAACCTCCGATGACCCAGTTTTTCAGCACTTCATTTCACTCAGCACGTCCGATAGCAGGGTTGCGTAGTCAAGGAAAAGGTGGGGTTAAAACAGTGAAAGATATCAAACATCCCTTTGTGTTGCTGCCTCTCATGGTATAAATAAAACACACTCTCTATGGCATATCATCTCAAATATTTATGTAATCGTCATCAACAAAGGACAGCTTTATCAGCCGCTGGACATGATTTATATTCAAACAATCATCGGAAACAATAATTCAGGGGGTGTCCCCTGGCCGGACGTTTCTGTGTTCACCCGTGCAATGATCCAGGTTGGGTCTGGGGACCCCGTCAAGATGTGTAATGCTTGCGCGATCAGCTTCAGCCAGCCATTTTGAATTCTCCACAGATTCAGCAGCAGAGAGAAAATTCACCTTTGTGTCTCCTCCCAAATGTACACTCAAGCGACTAAAAGGGTTTAGCCAGTGGAGCCGAAACTCTTCGGAAGACGAAACAAAGATTTCTGAATCGATAATCTTCAAAGCCCGCAGTGAATATATGGAGAAAGGCGGGTCCGACTCGTATAATGATTACAAAAACAGTCGGCGCAGGATGTCAAAAACGTTGGTTGCATCACAATCAAGGAAGATTTTCCATTTCAAAAACGAACGAAAGAAACAAATGACTCCGCACAACTTGTGCTGAATTGATAAGGGGCGTATTCGTTTGAGTTAGACGGCAGACCCACAATGTATACAGCTGAAGCGAACTTTGATTGGTATTCCAGATATCTAAGTCGACCTTTTAAGCGACCACCAGTTTCGAATTTGTAGTCGGTTCTTAAACCGCCCCGGAGTGATGCATGAATATTTTAAGCATTTTTCATTTAATGTTTATCAATCATTGGCACAAAAATCGCCCGGCTTAAGTCAGCTGGCATGGGGATGCACTGGATGTTGTGTTTACTGTCAAGCGAGTGGCAGTGTGGAGGTGGGGAAGGGTACCCATTTGGCAGCTCTTATAATTTTTTCATACAAGGTGTGTCTGGCCTGGGGAGAGACCAACGACGCAGCTTCGAAACACAATTTTTCCTACGAAATTACTGGCTAAATTATTAATAATAACGCTCACGCTAGGAGGGAAACGACAGAAAACGCACACGTTACAAGGCTTCTTACATTTGCTAAAATTCCCTAGGTGAGCTTTTCGATTTAGAAACTCGAGACCTGACAGCTTGCTGTGAAAACGTGCAGAATACATCTTTCTCTCTCCCCTGTCTGTCTCTTTCCCTTTGTTTTTGTCTACCTCTCGGCTCCGTCTTGTGCCCTAATCTCGTTAAAATGTAATGTATTCTAACTCACTCGGACTCAAGTCGTGTGCGGAATCTACAATGACATATTGTTGCTAAATTTGGGGCTAAAATCGGTCGATGTCAATCTTGGACTAGAACTAATTCCGAGAAGGATGCTGTGTTTAACACACACAACAACAAAAAACTTGACAAATTCGATTCCTAGATAACCACAGCACAAAATTGAAAACGAATTCTGGCAGGGAATATAAAATATCTAAGCGCGATTTGATTAGCATGATTAATCAGTTTTCAAATAGGGGATCGAGGATAGTATTTATTGATTGAGATCGATCGATATGACGACGGTAATTTATATTTTGGTGGAGTCACGCACACGATACTGTGCTTCAAAACGTGATTTTGGCGCGACCTGAAGGCCCTGACAATTCATCCGATGGCCAGTTTATTTATTTATTGATGACGACTCTTTTCAAAGGTTGCCAAGATCAGAAACAACAGTATGTTTATCAATTCTATTAATATGTGCCCAAAACTCTGTGGCGTTAAAGCCCTACCCCGGGGACTTGCCAAGATTTTATAGGCCGATTATCGTTCCCATCTGCAACATGTTTCGGATTGTAGGATGAAAGAGCAGTCGATACGAATAGATATATATACAAATTATGCCTAGATTCTTTGCATACTTTCTGTGCAACTAAGAAATACCTGGTATATGCCGTCCTCATGCTGACTTTCGTTGAAATATTGAAGGAGGTTAGTGACCACTCCTCGGCACTGCTGAACAAAGACAAGATGGCGGCCGGGGGTGGCTCGCTTCTGTCAGACGGAGGCCGGAGAGGCAGAGCGAAGGAATGTTGTTCATCGTCTGCCAAACATCAAAATGGCCGCTACAACACTTCGAGTCTTCGTTCTTCTGACTTATTCCGGTAGATAACCTCTAAATATTATGTGCACCAGATTTTTAAATCCGTGTGTAGCGAGGAAATCCTTCCATGTAGAGAAATAGACAATCGTGAATGGCTACAAAGGCGAGACTGCTTTAGCACGGCTAGACTAACCTAATGGTTCTTTAGATAAATGGGCCACATATTTCATCTAAATGTTCATGATTTCTCACATCGAGTTATTATTAGAAGTGTTATTTACAAGACCACTAAAGAGGAGGAAGCAATACGTTGACACTGTTGATGTCGTTAGGTTACCAACCACATAAATAAATGCCTAACTTTGCAAAAATTATTTATTACGATTTCTACTTTTCACCGCAATATAAAACATCCTGAATGGTCTTGTAAAATCAATATACGACATATTTCGTCAAATGAGCACAAATATCGTATACTTGTGAAAAGTAACTGCATGTAACATATATAAATTGTACACCTGCAGCTCTGTGAATGATTCATGATACTTAATTACCTAAATCTGTGTTGGATGTTTACCGCTATCGAAAAATTCGGGATATGGGATTCTCATTTGCCTTCATTAGAGTAAAATGAAGTAATTACCCGTGTCAGATTAGAAATAGTTGAGATGGGTTGAATTCAACAATTTTTTACTCATTTTCCATTACGAGTCCATCAGGAGAGAGGAATTTGCTGATCAGCAAATGGGGAAAAGGCGGCTCAGACTCAGCGGAACTCTGCAAATTACATGGGGCAAATAATCAGTCTTACTTCTTCCTAGGGACCTCTCTGCTCAGTAAACTGATTGACGACAACAAATGAAAACGGCATCCAATAGCTGAGAAATTGCAGAGAAAGTTAATAAAAACGAGCGTAAATGTTGGGGAATGACAGCCAGACGATACTGTTCTGTCATGTCAAGGCCGAGTAAAAAGATGGGAACAATTGGTGCCTTATATACCCGCGTCTTTGTATTCGTTCCCCACATCACCCGTGGCAAGTGAACTTTTCAACACCCGCTCTACCCCCGCGACGTAGTTCAATAGCAATCAAATAATTCATTCCAACGATGGCGTAAAAGTTAACAAAGTTTTCACTCTTATCTGATATCACATTTAAAATTTGGCATCTGGTTGATTTATCTCCACTTGGTTATCGTCAAACGCATGGTATTTTTACGTTGACAAATCAAAGTCACAAATTAACACGCGTACAAGCGTCTACCAGGCCCTTATAAAGTAATGAAAGAGATACCGGTGATAAACAGATTCATACCATTTGGCAATCGATCATAGTGTTGAATAGATTATCGATTATTTATGGTTGCAGGAAGATTTCTCATCACTAACCTAACCAACGTGTAATTATCTTTATAATCGCCAAAGTAATATCCAATGACCTTTCAAAACCTCGATCGATACCGAATAACCCATAGGATTGTGTTGTATTTGGCATTTAAATCTCCATTTGCATTCTATTAATGATGTTTTAGCTGTCGTAATTATCATTTATAATGGTTTGGTTATATCATTAATTCGGATGCCTGTTGCGGCTTTCTACGTCAGTAGTGCCAATTGTTCCATTTAAAAAGCCTGGATTTTATTTTCTATATTTGGGGCAGGTTAAGTTACTCGGTTAGAAACACTATCCGTGCACACAATCTGGTGTATAAGGAATGGTATGCCCTGCTAGGTCCCTCTGTCGGCAGGTAGACACAACGCAACAAGCCGCCGCCATTATCATCACGATAACCTTCTTTAAAGGCAATAAAGGGAGTATAAAGGCAATAAAGGTGTTCAATATTGTCGTTTTACGGCGTGAAAATCACGCTGAGAGCAATACGATGATCATATCCATTGACAGGTTACCACCACACATGTAAGCCCGCCATTCTTGTCTCCCTGACTGGTTTTATTTATAGGTGATTATAAATATACCTGAGTATCAAGCTAGATATGATGCGATACGCCAAGGTAGTAGAACTGTTAGGCGCAGGCAGCCCGACAACTCGTCATGTGATTTTATTACGTTGTAGAAAACCGCCTGTGTTTTAGAGATGGTGTTTGCGCGAATCAGTAACGATTCGCAGTCGGCCTGATGCGATGTTTCCTGATGCTCGTTCATTCTGCGAGCCTGATATCACGGACAGCGGGCCAAGACACGACCCAGGTCACAGGAAATTATATTTCTCTCTGTCAACATCGACGGCGGGGATAAAAGCGAGGGTTGGCATGCGGCGAGCCGATGATTGGAAGTGATTGATCATCACCCCACCTGGGGTCACACAAGATGCTGGCTGAGCAAATGCTTCACCTGCATCACCGCGACACACAGGTCACATATCCCCCGCACAAAGCCACATGCAAATGTCCCCGGCCTAATTACACCAGTCTTGACCGAATCTCTGCGCAAACAAGCCTGATCCATCATTTTAATAACTGAATAGACCACAAGAAATTAGATCATGCTGAGAAAGATTAGGCCAGCCTTAATGAAATTATCTTCGGATTTCCAAATTAAAAAAGAAAGTAATTGACACTCCTGCGCGCAAATTCATCTGCATAGCAAATGAAATTAATGTCCGACATAACGGGAAAGTTAATTGGAACAATAGGCTTTGGCGCGCTGTAAGTTCTGATTTACGTTTTAATTGACAGTGTTGAGATATGGGGGTGATGAAGTATTAGCTTCAGCAGCGCTCTGGCACCAGCAGTTGCCAGGGATACGGCCAGGGGTACGGCTTAACACCCATCCCAGACCCGGCAAAACTTAACAGGCACACACTTTCATCATAGCAGCAGAGGTAGAGCCTATAAATAACATATCAACGAGATTTCAACTGCAAACCTCATCACATCCAGACCTATGTGTGACAAGTTACTCAATCACACAAAGTGACGGACGCAGGTTTATCACAAAACAGCGACTAATGCATCATATTTTTTTCGTCTCTTCTTGACAGTACACCCTGAGCTCGTGGTATGACTGAAATATGTTGGTGAAAGAGATAAAAGACGCTGTACATGATTGTTGGAACTGCACGGGGTAGCCATGCCCGAGGAAGCCAACTGGACTAGACCACACTAAACCACATCGACCATGTAATAAATCTTAAAACCTCACATACATGCGGCGAACTAAATGGGCTACTGCCTATTTGCTCATTTTCACCTTCATATAGATATGTGGTATATTGCTCATCCGTTTATTTCCCGACAGGGTAGAAATACATATCTGAATGGATTAAAAAGTAAAACCAAAAGTGAATGTGTGTACTTTCAATTATACCAATGTATGCATGTTTTATGATATCTAGGCTGTCACAGGACTGACCCAACTCTTGATATATACACATATATATGTATATATAGAGAGATATGTATATATACATATATATTAAGAGTGAGACATGTGAGCAAGCACCACCTATCACAACAGTTCATTAATTATCGTGGCATCGGTGGAGCTGACAAGATATTTGTTTTGAAGACTCCCTAGATGCACCAGTTGACCGCTAGGGTAACCGTGGTTCTGTCTAACTGCCCGAATGTTAGAGCCAGTTACATTATCTACGTATACGGTGTATATGAACCATATGCGCATTTACGGAAATAATATCATTGCGCAATACAAATATTGTTGATACATTTTTATGTGCATACAATGTATACATGTCCATGTGAATCACATTTGTATGCGTAGACGAAATGATACAGACAGATGTGGCGATGTTCTACCGATGTCCATCTACAAACAATTTCGGTGCTTCTAGGAAAAAGTTATTGAAAACTTGCGGCAATATTTATGAGTCAGGTGCCCTGGAATATTGAGTTGGTGGGGCGCTATCAGCCGCTGAACACAGAAAAGTCAACTCCTGGGAGCCTTGAGAGAGGACCTCGGCTTCCCCTCTCACTTCCTCGCCTGATCGATCATTGTAATCAAAGCTGGCTTGGCAATCTCGCTTGAAAGAAATCAAGAAATTATACAGGGGCGAAAGAGAACTTTAAATTTGGCCATTTCCATGAAAAATCGATATGCGTTTCCCGGGGTAATTCATCAAGCTGATGGGTCCCGGTTGATACGCCAGGCCAAATTAGGCCGGGGATTGGCTTTACCCCGCCGACTTTTCCGGCGGGCCATCATGCCATGCTCGTTGATGAGACCCTGTTTCAGGCGCAAGAAAAACTAAGCACTGTCTTGAAAGGCACGACAAGGCATGCCTAATCAGTCTTTGCTTAGAAGTCTGCTCGGGGCCACCACCCCGATATAATACATCTCTCGGACAGAGAAGCACAACACCGGAATCACTCCGACTCTGTTCCGAACAAGTGACGGCTCGAATCAATCAATACCAGTCTGTGATCATGGAGCTCAATCCCGCTCAAGCAGAGAGCTGCTTCACATAGCCGGGGTATAATATCAGCTCCCCCTGCTTCTGTGTCTGCCTACCAGACCACCATGTCTGCGCTCAGCGTATCGACAAGTCAACCACCAGGCAATAATATCAAAATATAAAACTCCATCGTAAAATAACAATAAAACGCACCAAATACTGCTTTTAAATAGCTGATATGACTGTCGGGTGTCGGGTAGGTCGTATAATGTAATGTTTTGATAGTCCAACCATAAAATATATGACCTATGAAATTATCAGGGTAGGAAAAGCGACACCTTTGCATAACCCACACGCCGGGTGTCTTTAACGATGTCGTAACTTTGGAGAGCAATCGTAAAATTAAAAAACTTAAAGTAATAAGGCAGGCTAGGTAATACTAGTGAGTGATTGACAGTGTATCAGTCAAATAATACTTGATCAATACGAATACATTCACTCATTCAACATGGACATTAATCGTGCATATTTGAAATCCATGTAACACTTATAGTGAGTACAACTTAGTATCACAATTTTCGAAGCACACATACAGGTTGACATGCTAAGAAAGTTGAAAATTACTTAATAGAGCGGGCTAAAGGATATTTATCAGTGTAGCACTGGCAACGGTAAAGTTACAAGTCCAATCAATGGATATTTAACTATGATTGCGTGGAGCAGCAAGACAGGGTAGGAACGTTTTCACCGTCCGAGCGTTGACACAAGTCTATGCTTGACTGGACAATTGTGCCTTATAGCGTTGTTTTGGTACCTAACACTGTAACTTATTTATATATGTATAATAGTCTGAGGGTATATGTATAATATCAGGCGTCATGTCTCACATTTAATGAATAGTTGTATACAAGCTCGCTGCATATGTATTCACCATAGAATATGCTTTTTGTGTTACTGACGTAACTTTGGTTTACGACTTAACCTCACAGGGGTCCTCTCGATAGGCCTCATTAATATTCAGTACTATATCAAATCTTATACGTAAATCATGTTCCATTCCTGCGAAGAATCTCATCATTCATTCTATCTACCAGAACAATTACCCTGCCAGCGTCTCCTTTGTGTGGGTTCTACCGGTAACGTCGCATTTAAATATATGCTCATGAACGATATTTAAAGTCATATATAAGTAGATTGAACCGTTTCATTAACATGGTTGACTGGAGAGTTTCGTAATGGACGCCACCGACAGCTGAAGAAATACAACTTTTCCTGCAGTCCCTGGCGAGGCCATTAGACGTCTGCGATAGCCTGAAAAGCCCCTCGGTTATTTTTGTGTAACTCGCCTAAGTTATTATGCTACGACTCGACACACCAACAAGAATGGAGATAATATTATTAACACTCGTAAAAGAAATGATAAGCGTTCGCCCAAACCACAGCACGTTCTCAAACAATAATACATCATAATAGAATATGATAATGATATTCTAGGCAAGTCGAAACCTAAATGGATATTTAATCGGCCATTAGAAAGCCGCAGGAGTGGCTATATCTCAGGCTGTCACATTATTTTGATCTCCCACAGTGTACGCATGCAGGCTCGGAAAAGCGGGGTCTCAGACCTGTTAATATGGGGCTAAACTGTTTTAAGGGAGATGCGGGGATAAATTAGCGCAAAATGACACGTGTCCTTATGTTAGAATTTATTAGCTGCGCCGACTTAGAGGCCAGCGCGAGCCGGAAATGGACCTGTGAGGTCACGAGGATAATTACTAGCCACGGCTCGTGTTGGCGCGGAAAGGTGTGTCGTCTGCTCGTATCACAGCCTCAACCTCACCGCTCTTGATCCTTGCTTCATCAGGTATTAACAATGCAGATTAACTCGAGCACTGGTAATCACCATGAATGGCGGGTTTTATTAGCGAGATGGGCAGACGAGCAGGAAGCTGGACTGACCGCAGATTCTCCACTACATGTATCTCCCAATGAGCAGACGACAGGTCTACGCGCGGCCAGACAACAGCATTCTTCAACTTTATGACCACAGAGACACTTTTATGGCGCACAAAGTCATATCTGAAGAGGTTCCTAACGAGCTCTGTACGTAATTTGCAATGCACTGCCATGATAAACTGCCACACGGTGAAAACGAGGAAAATAAAAGACACATACCTTCACTACTCGTCTGCTATTATACCTCCGCCTCTCCTGCTTTTGATCTTCTCCTTTGGACCTCGGCGGAACTGGTAGTAACAAGAAAGAAAAGAGTCTATGAGAACTAACTTTGATAGGGGGAACCCACAATTCTCTTCATTGCTGAAACTTTTTAATGTTTGTTATAGACGAGAATTTTCAACCGGTACTATTTTCGTAAAAAGAAGTGGTCGCACGAATATGCAAATTTCAACCAATAGCAGCCGTCGTTACTTGAACAGACTTGAGTTGCCATTTATTATCGCCCAAACTGACACAACTGGAAGAGTGAGGCATGAAAAAAGATTACCAGGCTTATGTAATAGGCTTTGCAAGGGGGGAGTAGTCGCGGAATATAATTGTAACTTGTCACTTTTCATGTATATTTTATCATAACTTCAGGGTTAAACTGAGCGTAAAAAAGTTCTACAAACTCACATAGGTCTCCCGCAATTGGTGTCGAGCGTCTTAAATAGCAAAAGTTTCTCGTTATGTCACAGCTAAGGTTATAATCAACTGGCGGTGGTAATATTTTATCGGGGCCCACCGCTTAAACGCAGTTGAAAGCACCATCGCCATAATGTGGCGCTAGGCTCGCGTAGTGTTCACCGTGGAAAGCTTGTAAAATATTGATTCCAGCAAACTGGTAGCACAGTGTTGTAACTTTGGCAATTTGAAGTTTTTATGGGTGAAAAGTAAAAAAACTACTTTTTGTAATCAACTGGGATATGAATTTTCGTATTATAATACTTTCACTGAGAAACATAAGCTTTTTAAAAACTTTTCACATTGTTGACATAATTGTTTTAATCTGGTCGATTATAACCAAATATTTGGAAACGGTCAACAGGACTAGTGCGCCTAAAGGTTTATTGGTAGGGTGTTCACACGCTTTGGCATAGGATTAGCGATGCATGTAGTTTTCAACTCAACCGGTGTCTGCAAACGATAATATGTCCTCGAAAATCATAGCTAGCCATCCAAGTACCGATAAACAAGGGCTAGACGTCTCTTAAGGATAGTTTACAATGGAAATGGGTTTCTGGGTAGAACCACTTGGATGAAATAAACTATATCTGCTCCGGATCAAGCAAACGTTTTTTTCGTCGCCACCAGTAATCTTAAAGCTATCAGCCTGCCTTGGCAGGGGCGTGATGGGTGAGTGCAAGTATTTTAGGGGCTTGTCATGGATTTTGTCATAGCTAATGTGTTAAGCCAACTAACAATGGACTTTCTGTCTCAGGAGCTGGTAGCCATCACCAAACCGATAATTCCTCATCCGCGCAAAAGAAAAAGATCCCACCTATTCCAGCAAACCCCTCCTCCCCATCTAAAAACTACAACTTTTTTAACAGTTCAAAGTAAGGGGGACCTACATCACTTTTCCTGGAACCAATTTCAGCGCCTTTTTTATATGCAAATTATCTTTTATGGCTTCTATCGAAAGGTTTATCGCTCCTGAGAGCGCTTTATTGCGATTTAGGATTTATGTCTCGTTCACCTCCCTGCGGCCAGGTTGAATGAAGCAGTCTAATACAAGCAATAATCTACATCAGCGCTCAGTAATCTGTAGCATCACCTCCTTATCTATCAGACCTTGATTGAGGCGAACTGGCGATATGGAATCACACGGACATAACTCTTTCTTTTAAAACACGACTCACAGAGCGTGGATTATCAGAAAGATAGCCGCTTGAGTTATAGCTCTCGTTCTGTGCAGAATGTGGTGAGAGAGGGGTCCCAGAGGAGGCCACTGGTGGAGCAAGTCCTTGTAGAGACCACCAGCCGGCGCACGGAGCGCTCATGCGACTGATTTGCGCGATTTATCTGAAGATTTATATAGGAAAAGTTATTTGGTCTAGTCGGGCTCTGCAGCACGGGGCCACCAAGCATGGATCGCTGGTGATCAAAGCAATTTTCCACTTTGAAAGCAACAGAGAAGTTTGATGGACGCTTATTAAGTCCCCATATTTCACCCCTGCAATCTGAATAAGATTCGGTAATTTCGCCGGGGACTCGGCCTTTTTCCAGCCACTCCCTGCCGTGTTCTAAGCTCAATATCATTAATGGCTAATGC
>JAXGGS010000005.1:11250-25275 GCA_035585475.1 Armandia brevis | reverse complement strand
GCTCTCCCTGTGAGGTTAACAATGATTCATAAAACTCCCCTACACGACCATAATCGATAAAGGAAGTGGACGCAACAGATATCCGAGTGCATCATCTCCCTATAATGGCCAGTACTATGATTTGGTGGACTGACGGGGGAGACCCATTTGGAACATCATCCTGTGGTGACCCTATCAGGGGTTCGCTTTCCAATAACTACGAATCCATATATCCAAATAAATAAGATTTAGTCCCCATTATTTCACTCGTATCAGAAGCCTTAAACATCTGGTGACACCCGCAACTGGATGCAACAATTCCGTAATTTATGCTAATTTATTGTGTCCTTGACACATTTATTCATATTTCGAAATACGACTATCAGAGGTAACATTGGTCACTTGAGGCTCGTCAATCAAGCCAAAATAAAAATTTGCATCCATACCAATAAAATGCAGACGCCACCAGAAGTTCAGGGATAATACAACAAATAAATAAAAGCATCATGGATAGGTGACGGGACGTATATCCTTGATGCCAGTGACCACGATTGTATAGATTAATAACCTGTCCGCCGGCTGTACATAATACAAGTAAATATTTAATCACTCGCATGTATAGCACAAAGGTTTGAAGTGCCCTGGTTAGGTTAATCCAATTGAATGTTGCCACTGTCACATCAAGTTAGCAGAGACTGATGTATTACCAGCAGCGGTAAATCGTAGTCAATCTCAACTTTTTACATATAAATCTGTTTAATTGGCAGATACATGTACGTTAATGGCTACTATTAGCAGTAAAAGCGCGTTATTACCCACCAGCATTATGTCGTTCATTCGGGTGAGGTTTTTTCATATTTTTGTGATTTATACTTGTTGATTCCTTTATGATAACACTCCAGTTCTTATGAGGCATGTGCACGTTTGAAATGGCGGTTGTTGAATGCGCATACATGTAAACGAATCATGAACAACCAGACGACCATTTGCATTCAGTTATAAACGATTCCTTTCCAGGTGATTGAAATGGTTTACGAGGAACGATTTTATTTGCTCACAAGTTCTTTTTTATTGCCCTCTGCTTCACGCTTGATTCTATACAAGTGTGATGATGGTAGGCTCATTCAAGCCGACGTCCAATCGGTTGCCAGGTGGCTGTTGACGTCAGTGATGACCCCTAATTAAGGGTAATACGTTAGCGCGTCCACGGAGAGCACCGCCCTTTATATCCGGGCACCGTGGCCTGTCCAGGGCCAGTCACAGCCGCTCCCGGTCACCTCCAGGCCTCCTCCTCTCTCTCTCTCTCTCCTCTCTAACCACATTTAAATGCAACGTACTTCATCACACCTATATGTTTTATTTAAATGTCCCCGAGGTAAAGGGCATGAGAGCATTTTAATATCCGACGCTAGCAGAATAATTTCCCCTCATTAGCCAGCGTGCTAAGCTCAGTCTGTGTCCAGAGGAAGAACGCTTTGATAAGGAATATATTTCATGTTTAGCTTTAACAATTATGATGTTATAGCACGCTTTTATTTCTTCAGTTTAAAGATATAGTTTTCACGAAAAATAAATCTCCATATTAAGCATATAAATCACAAAGCGACTACACAAAATCAGAATAAATCAAAAACACGAAAAAAAACACTAATATCTACATCATATATTTCAACAGTTTGCCCTTATTTTAGAGTTTTACTCAAGATATTGACAACGACCTAGAAACATTTCAGTGGTTTTCTAAAGCTTGACTAATGAAAAGAATATGTCTCCAACTGAGAGCGCATTCAAGAGACATGTATAGCACTTCAAACTTCAAGAAACTAGATAGGGTGAAACGATAAAGCGACGATAAGAGAATCGCCTGGGGATACTCGGTGGTAAAACAAGGAGTACGGTTTCCACTCGCCGACTTAAAACATAAAGCACACACTTGGAAAGATCAAAACACCCTGGGAGAGCCAAGTCAGTATTATCACAGACAAATTCAAGAAAACAGACTCTACCTTGACAAGCTCGGTCCATTTGCAGATCAAGATGCGGGACACGTTATTTATTGATGGCATCCCATAAGTCTGCGAATAGATGCATTGTCTTCCAGCAGGGGAATTGATTGTGTATAAATTTATCCGGAGTTGGTGGGGAGGGGAGCATGCCTAGAATCGATTTTACCTGAAAGCTTTCATCGCCGCAGAAATTAGCGTGTACTAATGAAATAAACCCGATCTAATTCTGGGGAGCCTGAAAGGGTTGATATAGGTCAGGAGAAACGATCAAATATTTAAGTGAACTAAATAGCAGCGCTTGCTATTTTACCAGTCGTTTAACTGGATGTATTAATCACGCTACAGGCTTTACAGTTAAGGAGCCTCAGAGTTAAAGCTTCCTACTCAAATGCACCAGTCCAAACCTAGAGCTGTTCTCGGTAAAATCACACAACAACATAAATGTAAAATGACCGTAGAGAACAGAAATATCCACAGCTACATCTCACACTTACAAGCGGTGACACTCAAAGGTCAGATTCCAAATTAACGTGTCAAAAATGGAGCTGGAATTATTTTTCATGTTTAGAATTTACGAGAGGTTTCAGCATTTTTAGACACAGGAGACGGGCGTGTTTGGCGGGAGACAAGGCAGTCCGGAGGCTACTGGCCAGGGGTCTGCCTTCTGGGCGACAAACACCTCCTCTTCTCATCTCTCGTGGAGCAGGACAAATGGCGGTGGGGAGGAGGAGTATAGGGGGCTCAGCTCCGGCGCATCACCACCATAAATAGGAGTAAACACCCGAGCACCTGTTCTCTCCCACAACACCCACCAAATAAGCACAAATAAGCAGAAAGCATCAGCCCCAACAACCCTCTATCGATTTTCTAACATGTCTTGAGATTTAACGAATATTCCTACAACATCTGTGGCCATACCCACAGACATTCTCTCTTCTCGTTCTATTGCTGCCAGCGATCACTTTATTTCCTATTACCACCATTGATGGTCGTATATTTTCGATTACTTTCCCTCTGAGGGCTAAGCTGTCTTTTATATGCAGCCTCGAAGAGCAGGATCGATGGTTTGTTTTTCTCCTTAATTTTTCTTGTTGGCGGCACCACGCCATTTGTCGTGCCTCTGATCTGCAAGTGCTATTTGTTTCCTTTGAGATCCGTCTTTCTGACCCAGGTCTGCTGACTGCGAGGCCATTCCCCTCACTACCTCTGCAGGGCTGACGCTAAGGGGAGCTAGCAGGAGAAGGAATTGTTGCCCTTTCTGCGGAACTCCCTACCCTTAATCGAATTCCGGAAACGTGACTAGAGCCGCCTGCCCGGATTCCAGGAGGGAAGAACTTTCCAATTACGCCTCATTATTGTCCAGTTTCTAAATTGGATAAAGGCATGGCTTCTCTTTGAGGCGGAATTAACACGGAGCCTCCAGAGACGGAGCGCGTCCCACTACCAATTTTTCAGGTTCCCTCATGAAAGATTCAAATGTTTCCCTGGCAAAATAGATGAAGATTCGCTTTGAAGAGACGGGAAAGGGAATGGGAGAAGACAAAGAGAAAATGTCATCGGCTTAATTCACCTTGCTTAATAGCTTTTAAGCAACCTACTCGGAAGATATTTCACTTCCAATCTAGCACTTTCATCCATTACGGAATAATTTTTGTCGCAATGGGAAGGAGAGGGGGTAACCATTTCCTCCATATATCATCTTGTCTGGTCTTACTTATTAGATTAGTTCTAAATAACCATCGGTTGGGTGTCAAACTTACGCTGAAACAACTCCCTCTTACCTGTAAATTATAATCTATGGGGCAGAATAATCGAATATACCCGACCGACTTCAATATACGATATAACAATAAGAATAAAATATTTCTCACCCTCACTATATAAGAAAACCGGCTCAGTGTTTTTATGCACAATATGTCAGCCAGAAGCGCGTTCCCTGGTGGTGTACCAAGAAAGTGGAATGATATATAGTTTAATACGCGATCGATCCGAGCTGAATTCAACTAATTTATGAATAAATTGATCCACGCAATAATTTTTTTACCGTGTGTGAAAACTATCTTTTCATCAGGTCTTATACATGACCTCAATTGAATTTTTCCCTGCTCTAGCAGCTTAATCCAACGGTACGATAAATAATGTTTGATACAAGTTAAATAATTTATATCAAATTGAAAACATTAAGAAAAATAGAGAGGTTTTTTCAACTCAGCCTGAATAATCACATTCAGGTCGGAGGTTATTTACACGAATATAATGACCCGGATTTAAGTTTTCTAAGGGTGAGCTGATGTAGCTAAAACAAATGGAGTGAATATTCTGCAGATTATATGTTATCCCAGCCCGGCTGGACAAAGAATCCATCTCAGAATGATTGATTAACGGTTCCATCGCTTTTGTTTCACATAATTCCGGAGTAATACCATGAAATATCCTCCCTGACGTCCAAACCTGCGATAATGGTACATGATAAATGCTCCAGGAGAACATTTTTCATCCAGTTGTCGAAACCCCCAACAACAGGGCGCTTTTTCAATATTTCAGAAATGAAAGTGGCTATCGACATTTTGCCAAGACACACGAGTTTCCTCTGAAATTCGGTGCCCATCTGTCTTGTAAAATACGCCTCCTTGATACTAGGCTGGGATTTTCAGCTTAACCCGACTGTCATTACCAACAGAAATTTGTCACTTCAAAGTCTGTAAATTATAGGGTACCAGATTCTCATGTTGCTTATTGCAGAAGTAAACCGAGACATATTGTTTCCGAGTTTGAAGGCTCAGTTATGCATTTTGCCTGCACCACAAAGCAATAAATAGTTCGCCCTCTTGGTACGAACGATGGGCATAAACCGAGTGTCCCTCGGCGTTTTCATCAAACAAAAAAAAATCAATGAATTCATGGAGAGAACTAGACCGTGTCGTGCAAAAAGTGCGGTAGAGGAACACGCAGTACAAATATAGAATAAACGTGCACATGCGGTAAACTCACGTGTATGTACTATATCGTATGGAGGGATACCTGTGCATAAACAACATAGCATCTGCCAACGTATTGTACATGTACATGTATACAAAATATCCATCGATTTTTATCTATTCTTTAGTGCAAAATTGTTCGATCTGAATTCATAGAAATTACTTCTCCATCGTTAAGTGTTGTGTGAGACATCTTAACATATATATTTGATTGTAGCCGTTACAATTATTTATGTATGTCGGGATTCTATGTGTATTTGCGCTTTATTTGATACATTTTTCCCCCTTTATTTTTAAGATGGAAGGGGTTAAATTCGAAGGGGCTTTTATACTAATTATATGTAATCAATTTCAATAGAAAAGCATATTCGATAACGGCCAGCCGGTGATCAAATTTTCCATTTTAAAAAATGAACTGAAAAATTGTTTTTTCGAGGAGTAATGTACACAAAAGCTTCACTTATAAATTCGGTACAATTGGTAGGATTAATTCCGAATGGGTTTAGCTTTGTACTTGATAAAATACGGAGGACATTCGGATGATTTTAGTCATCCCCACGCCTCTCGGATCAGGTGTTGTTAGTAAAACAATATTTTTACTTGGACCCGAAGTGTCCCCGGAGATTAACATTCTCCTGCCACAGATGTTTACCACAAAGGGTGATAATGGCACTGAGAGGGATCAATCATCGAATTACGTGTCAAAATTCCTGATTCCCGCTCTTCCCCACTAGACATATATCACACATGTTTTTGCTTTCCCTCTCTGCCTGAATGGACCCATTCTAATGGCAAATATCACTCGACGTAAAATAAACTGAACTTTGTTTTCTCGATTAAAACCAGCATTTGGTCAGTGTCACTAGTGACAGAAATCTATAGTGATTTATATGGGTTTAATTATTTTCGACTCAACCCTTGATGAAATGAAAGGACAGCCTTTTCTGCGTGCCCTCCTGAGAGAAAACTGTCACGCAGAATTGACACCAAGATAGATAGGCGTTAAATTTACCCTCCAAATGGAGAATTACACCCAAAAGTGCTGAGTGAGAAACAACAGCTTTCGTGAGACTCCATTAACAAAACGCATATAGGTAAATTTCAAACTGTTTTAGTGAAGAAAACGGCACCAAACAGACTACTGCAGACATCACCATCCATCTTCTTAAAACAGATAAAAATATAAACGGTAGCGAAGAATTCTGGTATTCAGAAGTAACCACTGGGTTTTTGCATATATACATGTACGCAAATATTTTTTATTTCAGCAGCGCACCGCATCACAGACAATTAGTAATGTTTGTGTTCATTGTCAGCAAATGCAGCTTTACAGACGGCCTTGATGACCGAAACCCTGAAGAATGGTCGCCGGGAAAATGCAGAACCAAGTGTAGGAAATAGGTTAAAACCAGCCCGAATAAGCCTTTAAACAGTGCAATTTTCTGAATGCGCTCAATCCTTTGGCGTCGATCAATTCCAATCACAATCCTTTTGAGAAACCCCTCGATAAATTCGATAATGCAAGCTTCGGGCATTGCTAACAGGAGAAAATAAAGCCAATATGAGGGGAATGCTTCCACCATTAGTGTTTGACTTAGCACGAGTGTCAGTAACAAATGCACTGTACAGAAGATAGGCGCTGAGATTTGTTTTTAATACGGGACAAAATTGAGAGCAAGGTTGGCCTAATACATCATCGCGACCGAGTAGACACATCTATTCAGCCAGCTATTCCCCGAAATTCCCAAGAATAATTTTATTTTAACAAGATCTCCTGCCTTAATATCACGGCTCAGCACAGAGTCATCTGTTGGCATGAGAAATTGCGACCGTGCTCCGCAATTAGATTGTGGAGATGCCTTCTCTTAGGAAACGGGGATTACTGTCTTACACCACATTTGCTCCCAAATCAAAAGCATTTTATACCGAGGCATCTCGGGCCTGGCCTCCCAATCAGGCCATTAATATTTTAGGCAGATTGCAAGAAAGCTAGAATGGGGAGGGCTAGCGGTTTTATACCAGAGGCCATTTATATTGCTAACCTTAATTCCTAGGCGTAGATTTGTACATGGAGGGAGATTTGGGCGGGAAATTTTTCTTCTAATGCTGGTTAATGGATTCGGGGAGGCTGTGGCTGCTTTTGTCGCGTCATTTATCTTACCTTAGTGAGAAATGCGGGGGGATGGAGGCAGTTCCCCAACCGGGCCTCTCGCCCCCGGCCCGACAGACCAGGGCCTGACTGCTCCGCCAGCACGCCGCCAACACCTGGCCCCCCAGACACATGATCAATCGGGTGCTCAAACTTCAATCCACTGATGGCTTTCGCCACTAATAACCTAAGTTGCTGAGTTTTCTTAGTTTACACGTAGGTACCCCTTCATCCCGGACAGGGAGAAGGCGGCTGGGCCCCTTGTAGTGTTTGTAGGCTCGGCCTGGACTTTGTGGATTGCACATTGCTGCCGCTCCTCTCTGCCTAGAATACATCCAACAGGTCATTTATATCCGGGGCCAGCAGGGGCCGTGACACAGTCACCGTGAACGAAATAGCTCCATAAGGCAAAAATTATTACATCTGCCATCCAATTCATGCACCTCAATGCACAATTATTCAATTATCGATTTTTCTATAAATTACGTGCGAGTGTCCATGTTATTACATCCATTTATAACATGGACTAATGTTCTGTTATACAGCGTAGAGATGTATTCCAAGGATGTAGGTAAAACATCCTTCAAGGGCGCTCATTTATCACGGTTAGTTTCTGGGTCTGCACAACCTGTTGCTGAATCCAACACCGAGGAACACACGCGAGGAAATCCGGGTGAATGAAGAAATATCCGAACAATTTCGATATTAACAGGTGACCCAGATGCAGAAAGAATTATCCAGCCAGATATATTCGGTCTGTGCTGCTTGAATTTATCATAATATCACACACTTCAGGGTTGTTCACCGGTACCGAACAAACATTTCCAACGGCTTTCCTGGGCCAGACTAAACGGCAAATATAGTAAAGCCCGGCCTGCCTTCTCCTTAGCATCACTTTGGTCGTACAGACGATATATATGGCGGTTATAAAACTCTCCAAAGTGCCCCACATTGTAGTGGTTATCGTCTCCCTCCATTATTTTTGCTGGTCTATGGCCGTTTTTAAGGTGAAAAGTCCCCGGCTATAGCGGCGATGTTAGGCCTTGGGTAATCCCCAACAGGGCCGGACGAAAGGACATAAACTGTGACCACCTAACCCCTGCTCTCTTCTGCCTTTCTCCCTCCCTCAACTCTTGTTTATACCCCAAACAATACAACCCAGCCACGTAATGTCGCGTACTAAATTCAAATTATAGACATAAATTCTTTAGATTTGCTACATTCTCCTATCGACGACATATATTAGATTTTGATTGCACACATGCCTGTCCCATAAAGATTCTTTTATAGTTGACATGGGGAGAGTCAACGGCTGACTTAACGCCCCTCCCCGACCTCGGCTAATTACAGCGCCTGAAAAAACGGCGATATCCGGGTAAAATTATCTGTCGTTTACCCACCGGTCCATCTGCCTCCCCCGCGCTAAAACACTTTAATAGCGCAGCTATCTTCATAACTTTTTATGTAATGTCTCATTGGAGGACCAAGTTCAGATCACTGAAGCACCCAGAACAACTTCATAGAAAGTCTCCTAAATCAAGCTGCACGCTACTGAATGGCCCATAACAGTCAGGCTAGTCTGAGTTAGGAGCAGTTAAAATATTGCAAAATGATATGTATACTGCCTTGGGTCATGCCTTGCCAGCTTCAACACAATCGGCCTCATTTGATCTAGTATGACGTAAAAATAGCATGTGTTTTAAACCTAAAACATTTAAGGACCATTTCTATGCATGCCGAGGCATTAGAGAGAGAGACGTGAAGGAAAACGGATAGACAGGGAGACGGTCAGCCAGAGGCTCTCCACTCGACACACACACAACTAGTACACACAATTACACCGTATATATACACCATGCATGTTGCATTTTATATGGAAAGACGGAAATATTTTCTACCACGAACAGATATAAAGGGAATAGGAGATACGCAATTCGTCTTCTAGCGTGGATAATAAAGCAGACAAGCCGGGATAAGTGTGCATTGTGACCATTATTTCTGCAAATTCCCGGAACCCAGAAGGATAATACGGAAAGCCTTTGAACGTGAAATTCTCATCCATCAACATTTCAACAAAGAAAGAACACTGCCATGTGGAAAATTGGAGCCAACATGCAAAACGCCAGGCAGCAATTTGTCTGCTGATTTTTGGATGGAACTCGGCTTGTGATTACGTACCGTGTGGTGTGGAAATCTAGGATATTTTCGCTTTTTATGCCTCATGTGATGTAATTTCGATGGCATGGTCCATGTCAAAGATTACAAAAGCCCAGAGAATAACGCAATTATCTGATAAAGGCAGTGCTGGGAACGGGTGCCCAGGAGTTCTCTCTGCTTATTCCCCGCCATTCTCCAACGGGGATTTCGTGCCTTATGCAACGATTCCCAAAGCCGGCGCTAAAATGAAACAGCTCAAGATTTAATGCCGATAAAGTCAGGGAATTTTCCGGGAAAATAAGTGTGACTCCGATTTTTTGCGAAAACCTTGAATTGATGGAGTACAAAATCGATGATATTTCCTCGAGGGCGAATTATTCATTCATAGAATTGTTTCGATGTGGTCTCCTGATGGATGGATAGGATGTAACGTTTGGGTTCCATTTCCCTCTTAAGTTCATCTGCCTCTGTGTCCATCCCTCACAGTGTTACTGCCTCTCATCAATCTCACGCAGAAATATGCCCAAAAGAAAAACTTCAGAGACACAAATCAATTTATCACAACGAAGAAGGTGCAAGTGAAATATTCTCGGCGGAACTGGCTTACAAGGAACATCATTTTTCAATTTTTTAAGAATGGGAACATCAATTGTAGATTTTCACCATTTTGAGCACCTGCTGCATATTGATTTTTCCGGGGGCAGGCGAAGCTATCATGCAAAATAATTAATCATCTTTCGGCAAAACTGTGTCAGAGATCAGCATAAATATCACATGCCTATGATCTGTGATTCTTTGATTTCAACTGAAAATTTGTCATCATAGCGTTGCATTTGTCATGATTTTTCCATCTAAAAACCCCTCTAGATTCAGTTGCATCACGACAGACGTGATATTTTGTAGAGCACACGGCCCGAGAGATAAAAGTTTGCTGTAGAACAGCCGACCCGACAGTGATACTTCGTGTCGATGACTTGTTAACCTAGATATTGAACCATAATTTTCATTCACATGTTTGGAGAGATTTGGATCAAAGCCAGCGTCGAGTGTTTTATTTGTCGTGTTATAATTCACGCTCACAAGCACCGACTTAAAGTATGTGGTATGACAATGTTCGAGAGCTTTATACCGAGGCCTGCTTCACGTGTATCCAAGCTGACATTTGTGTCCTCACACGCTTTCTACCGCAAAAACGCCCAGATTTAAAATTACCTTTATATAAGCAACTGGTGGGGGTTATATGGACGGCTGTGTGAAAACGAATCTACACGCATTGTAACTATGCAGATTGGTTGATTCAACTGACAGACGTTTGAAATAAAAACACTCCAGTTGCGAACAAAAACACCGACCGCCTTTAGAAAAGACGTATACAACATTTAGGCGAATCAGTTTCCTAATCTACCTAGTTACAATCGATGTTTCAAACTACATTTACATGCCGTGAAAACATGAAACATATTTTTGTAAGTACATGTATTGAAAAAAACGAAATCTAACGACGAATCATTGACGACCCGAGAAAATGCTTGTATTTTGACATGTAACTGTGCGAGTAGCTGTGTGTAAACGATCGCCTGTCCTGTTAAAACATTCAGCGTTTCACCGTAGTCGAGGTTTAACGGTTTTTGATCGCCCGATAATGCATCTTGCCTTTCAGACAGACTATGCAAGCTGATGAAACGAATGGAGTATTAGAAGTGACCGCATATGTATCATGCAGGTGCTCTTCATCTTATTAAATCAAATCATATGACAACGTAACGATGTTATTTAATTTTGAGCTGTTACCAGGGGGAGAGTTTGCTGATGATGGGGCGGACCACAGGTGGTGCCGGTGTAATAGCTAAACCAGGGCAGGACAAAATATCAATTTTTCTTGTTATTCAGGTTGCACGATTACAGTCAATCGAGGGAACAATTTTAAATCAGTTAGCCATTGGCTGAACGAAATCGTTTGTTGGTATCCCATTCCGCGATATGTTATGTTGTCAATTACTACGACATGACAAAGTTAAGCAGCTGCGTTCGTATGTACATGTATAAAATTGCACAGAAATAACCAACCTATTTGTTGCAGGTCATTTTGCTTGAATAATGCAAGACGAATGGAGAAAACGGGGCTAATTTTATTCAGGCTGTAAAATACCTGCTTGCACTTGGTGAACAAAGTTCACATATTTACAGAAATTGGTTCGCAGTAACATGATATTTGCCAATTTCTTAGTTCGACGGTCCAATGGAAATTGTCGGCTAGGCTTAGCGTTTAATTTTAGTTTACATATTCAGTTGCTTATTGAATGTTCTTAAAGTTATGTCGGATTACTGAGGTAAATCGCCCGATGGAATCGTAGCTGGATAGAACTAATAGCGTTAGGTAGGTACATAGAGTAGGCTAGGGGTGTACCATTTAATATGTTAATGTTCCTTCCTCACTGGCTCCATTTCGTCAACATGAGCCCCTGTGTCCGCCATTTTTCTTCCACGTTCGTTGAAATATATCGCATAGCTTGTTTTGTTCTCATTTGTTGCCGCGAATATTTGTCGAGAATTCTTGCCTGATGTTAATCCAAGTGGAATTGTGTTATCTAGAGCGAAAAAGCCGATATCCTTGAACCAGGCTCAATATTTCAATATCGGGGAGGCCTTTTTTGCCAAGATGGCGGACATGAGAGGCCGGTTCCCCCGGAATCTAATAAGTGGTGTGCCGACGCCAAGGTTAATTTTATCTGCGATTTACAGGCGCAAAGACAAGGCCCAACACAGCTGGGTAATATAGCTTTTGATGCCGTATCATGCATTTCATTGAGAGAATTTCCATTATTGAGGGTCACAAGAGAAGCGTCTTACTGTTATCACAGCTAGAGAGAGGTGAAACAACCGACACGGCTTAGATTTGTATGCGGAGGGGCCGGCGAACTCCTCTAAAATTCTCAGAGATAAAACCCCACGTCGCTTCAGACACCATTACACGTATCTTCAATAAACAGAGGCTCTAATTTGAGATCTTTGAGTATTCGCTAAATGGAAAAGCCCTGTACCAATCTCAGAAATGTGTGATTATTGAGAAAAGAGGATTGCGAATGTAGTTTTTCATGAGTCGAAAAACGACAATCTTAAGTCCCAATTAATGGGCACTTTAAGCAGTCGGTACATTATCAGCTTATTTTTGTTGAAATTTATACAGTGTCGATTTTTCAGTCCGAGCAACGATTAATCAAGTGAGCGACGAATCAAACCTTGATACAGGGCACAGAGAGGAGTAGAAAAGAAGGCCACCATTTATTCTAGTTTGTTGGTATTCGGGACAGGTATGAATCAGCACTATAGATTCTCATTAGTATATCAAAGCCTTTAGCTGTCAGATGAGACAGACAAACAAATTGTCACGCTGCTGTGCTGGCTGACAATTTTAGAAAATGGCCCCTTTGGAAACCCGGATCAACAGGTTGTCATTAATCAGGATTTCTCATTACTCAACCCACACTAATTGTTGTGGCCAGAATAGCGAAAGCTGTTTGCGAAGAATCAGATATGCTCTTCACATCCAGCCTGGGAATCTTGATCTATCCCCAAGTGCAGAGAAAACAAGGATGTGAAATTGCGATAGGAGAACTTCATTAGGTAGATAATATCTATTGCTCAATGACAATCATGGAAATTGAGCGAATGGCTTTGCTCTGTATGAAACCTGCAGCTCTTACTTTGATAGAAGCGAATTCCCCTCGGGTCGCCGGGATTGTATTGCTTTTCCGAGTATTTTTCCCTGCCTCTGACTGGAATTACTGAGAAGGATTGCGAAGATTAGAAAACCTCCCAAGGGTTCTAGCATTCGATATGCCGACCTAATACTACCTGGCCTGGCGGCGGTATTTCCCCAGACTGCTGTGTCGAGACCTTTTCGTCAATTGCAAGAAAATATTCTCCCTAAATCGCAATCAGTTCACGAGTCAATGTGACTTTGAGTCCAATACCTCGCAGATGGTAACAGGTGCATCTGGAAATATAACCTTCTTCAATAAGGCTAGCTATATTTTATCCCCACTCTCGTTGTGGTTTTCTACCATTTATTAGTGCAATTCTAAATTGTTAGAGCGCCCGAGGCAGAATTCCTGCCGAAAATCTCAATGATTTACGAATATATTAAAATAATCAATTATTTTCTTCTCATTAAGAAGCCTTATTACTGGTCTAATTCATGCATTTGGCATTGTGATTTTTTTTGTACAAATGATGAACAAATAGTTCTTCTATCAGTAAACGTGAAATGGGTTGTATGCTGGGAGCATGATACACACAAACGTTAACACTATATAGGCAGGCTTGATTTTAAGAGAGCCGACTGGGATCTGCAGTGAGAACACGCCAGGTAAATGGTGGCGTTTCTCAGGGCATCTAGCCCGCGTGCAGGGGAACATGCTCGGCAAACACTCTCTGTAAACACAGTTCTCCTCCGACGTCTTGTCTCCAGCATACCCTAAAAGACAATGCCACCGCTGCCTCTCAGGTGGGGGCTTACAACACCTGTCTTGTCTTGTAAAATACACGTCGATTGGCTGCACGGGGCCGTGCCAGTTGCGTAATGTTTACATGGCAACCAATGAGCGCATGGGAGCGGACTGCGCGCGACCTAATTAGAATACAAACAACAAGCTTGGCCATACATTAAAAACTCGGCGATCTTCATGGAAACATTTTTACTAGATCAACACGTTTCTCCAGAATATCCAAAACGTGAGGAGGCCATTAATCATAG
>JAXGGS010000003.1:0-31777 GCA_035585475.1 Armandia brevis | reverse complement strand
AGCAATTACCATAGTGTTTCGAGCACCTTTACCGGGCCTAATAAACACAGGAATGTTCAAAGTAATAAGTTTTATTGTTATATGTTGACCTGAGAAGCCCCAGGATTCTACACCAGTTTTTGTTGTTTGTTGTTTTCGCATCTGGATTAAGTTTTGTGGGGGCGCGCCTTATCAGAAGTGTAATTTTACAGATCATCTTGCCTGTTAATCTCCGAGCCAGACAGCGTGAGACAGAGAGGATTGCAGACATTGATCCTGATGATGACAATGTAGGACCCTTGTCGGAAAACTCTCATGGCTGAACTAAATTCCTGTTTTCTTCCGGAAGAACCTCACTCCCTTTAGCAACACCATGAAACAATGTGCCAGCTACTACAGGACGCTTTGTTCTGAAGTTCTTAAACTCACATTGCGGAAGGTAAATTTTTCATCATTTGTGCACACGGGGTTCCTTTCCTGTCTTCTTTAGTCACATTGTCTATACGAAGAAAAACTAATTATCTGATCTGTTTTTAACAATGCGGCAAGATTGAGTTAAGGAATAGGAGTTAATGTCCTGATATGTGGATGAAAGTTACTCAGACACTTCCATTTCTTCAGTCGCCAGCTGAGTATCAGTCCCACTAACTTGATTGGGCAAATCCAGGGACAGATCTGTTCTTCTTACTTTAACTATAGTAGCATGATCATTCTCAGTTTCCTAGGGGTTGGAAAGAAAGCTTTCGTGTTCAGTTTTGTTGGAAGTACATCATGATTCATCACGCAATTGCCGACCAGGACTTTATGTGACAAACTGTTTTGAACAAACCTCTGCGATCAGTACGTCATGCCACCTCGCCTTCAAATCATACTTTATAACTTGTTATCTCAATCCTAGTGACGTAAAAGACATGGCTGCCACAGTTACAAAATGCCAGCTGTTTGCTTAGCAGTAAAGGGATGTAGATCAGGAAGGAGCATACTGAAATGTTACATAATATATCTCTAAGTTGCCTGATCCCATCAGGAGTGTCCTTATGAATCCATAGAAATATAGATGAACTGATAATGCAATATATCTCATCCCAGCATATCAGATATGATACGAACGGGTCATTAAAGTAGAACACATATGAATAGAATAGTGTAAAGGCGACCATTGCTTCCTCAGAACACACAATCTTGGGAGCAGTTCTTATTTGCACTCTGATTATTGGTGTGACCTTGACATATTCCACCGACGTAATTCATACAATAATTGGCTATTGATTGCTGATTTAGGACAGAATGTAAACAAATCAGCAATAATCTCATGAATTCATCTTGATGCCAGGAATATGAGAGTGCGTACGTTACTTGCCGTGACCCATGCGCCCATAACAGTTCTGTGATCACCTTATAAGCGAGTTTGTCAAGTAACACGATTATCAATGCAATGTGTATAGTCAATGCATTTGATTGATTCAACAGAATTGACAAGATGCGTTAATCCAAAGTTTCGGCTAAATTACTGAAGGGGGTGAGAAATCGGACATCTGACCGCCTCATTAATATCAGACCCTTATTATTCAGAGAAATTAATCCCTGGCAGAAGTGTTCCAATGAGAAATTATATGCAGCTAGTTCATTGGTCGAAAAGTCAGTGTTCTGAATAACTTTAAACACCCGTAAATACAGAAACCGCTCAACTGATGATATAACCAAATAACTATCTGTTCAAATTATTTTATCTGGTCTACATTCAGTCACTAGGTTATATCTACTAGTTCCCCGGCCAGATATTTAAGGAGTGAAAATATCGACTGAATGGTTTGCTTATTTGCGCTTAAAAATGATAAACAACGTGTCATAAAATATTTTTCATAATCAATAAATTCACAAATTTGTCACCAATCGCCTACAGGGCATTAGAACTACCAAACCGCAATAAGGTTGGGTGAAATTTGCTCTCTGACTTGAACTCACTTGATAAGGCTTTCGCAGACGACATGAAGGGAAAAAGGGCGGGAAACCTGCTCACATAAACTCCCTACAGCACGCGCGCCACCTTCTCATTGTCGTCTGCTCCCTAATGAACGACCTCGTCTTAGTCTCAATGAGGCGCGAAACCTTAGTGCTCTTCTCGGTCGTACGTGTCAAGCGGAGTGATTCCATACTAAAGCTCTTTGGAAAGGTGTAGGCGTTAGAAAGCTCTTCTTTGAAGGGAGATAGCTAGTGAAGAAGGAATTGAAATCTAAGGCCTCTTGATGAGCGTTTGTCTGTGATTTTCGATAAAGCTTCCCGAACTTCGATGTAGGAAGATTTCAGGTGTCATCTTTCTCTATAATAAACTGCCAAATCGGACTAAAATAAGACCTAGTCCTTTCAGTCACTATTTTTCTAAGGGCAGCCAACGAAGAGAATCTTCCGATGCCACGATATTTAAGCTGGAGAAGCTATCGGAACCAGCAGATATTCAACAGATGAGCTGAGATATATCAGGGGTAAATTTTATATGTAAACATTAAATATAAGCGCTTGTTGTACTTTTGGTGACAGAATACACGTGTAAATGCTCACTTGGGCACTAAGAACGTTTATCTTAGATAATCTCACGGACATATACATTTTTACGCATCTGTGGGCTTAATTAACAACTGTAAGTTATAGGAATGAAATACAGGGCACTTGATAAACATTGATCCATTGTTACTGATTCTGTATGCATTCATTGTCAAAATATATTTAATAAAAATTTGGAATTATTAACATTGCCGTCTGTTCAATAATTGTAACTCCAGCACGCGACAATTAGATACTTTATGATTTGCAGCTGTTTACATACCCAACCATGGGAAAAGTGTTTGATTTATCTGTGAATTAATAGAATTCCTCTGCTGCTGTAGATATTTGAGAAGACAGTCAAGGGCGGATTAATTGTGATCCCGCCCCCACTGCAGACGTGATCAGAATGCTACAATAAGATTAGACTGAATAACCTGGTATTTGTATAAAACACTGTATACATAAACCCAACTCAGATAAAATCGACTTCCTAGAGCGTAGAATACAGCCGCATGACCTTAAGGTCAAGTCGTTCAATTGGTTTAATACATTCATACATCGAAATTCATACAATCGAAATTCAGCCTTCATGAAGGTCATATGGTATAAATTGGAAGGCGGCGGCCCATCTCTTAAAGTGATGAATTTTAATCAGATTAACACCTGGTAACATTGGTAACTAAATAAAAAATGGTCACCTTGTTAATTATCGCTAAAGTGTTTTATAAAGCAGGATGTAACCTTGTCCTTAAGAAGTGAAGCTTTGATATCCGTGACCCTGAAACCAGAATAATTGTTCCACAATATCTAGCCTAGATCACCAAATGTTGGCCCCTCTGGACATTCGAGTCGATCGCATAAGCAGTCTACGAGTCCGTCCCGATTCTTTAACTGTTAACAGCGATTAATTACTCATTGTAACAGCTAAATATTCATCGCATTCATCTCACACGTCTGTCAGAAGAAACGTATATCTAACGGGAGAGCATGAGAAAAAATGTCAGGTAAAGTGGATTTTATCTATCCATGCGCCGCGCTCAACTTGTGCAGCTTCCTGAGATCGATGTGATAGCCGAGTGAAAATAAGTTAAGTCATCCCGGAGACAAAATGACGGCAACTCATTTCTTTGTTTCATCCTATCGGGGTTTCTCTGGCCTTGCAGCGCAGATTGGGTGTGCTATTGCAAATTCACATCTTAAGAAGAAAGGAAAGCAAACTAAATACATATCGAGCTCAGACAGACCGAGAGAAGAGCAGGAAAATGCATAAGAAAACGAGAACAAGGGCATATCTGTGTATGCAATCAGCTTCCAGCTTTCCTGGTGCAGACTTTATAGTCTCAGGGTAGCGCAACAACTCAAGGGAAAGGTATCCCTTTGTAAACAGAATTAACGCGCATAGATGGATCAGCTAAATTAAACTCACCCGTCTCTGTCCTCAGATCACTCGTAACAAGCCTTTCTTAAGGGGTAGCTTGTTTATTCTAACAAATGCCAAATGTCACATGTTCTGTCAGAAACAAACTTCTGGTAGTCCCTGATATATCAAAATTAAATCCATTAGATACGGGGCATTTGTCGTGTCAGACATAGTCGTACCCTAGTGGTTTGCATTAAGTTACTAGAACATTCCACGTCTGACGGATACTTCAATTAAGCCGCATAACGGTATATGGTTCTAGGACATTCGTGTTAGTGTGAAGGGGGAAGAAGCCTGGTATTTCGGAGGAACATCTGCTCGATTATTACGGTCCGAGAATTAACAGCGACATGAAACAGTACACATAATCCTCATGCGCCTCACCAATGCCGAAGAAAAAACATTAAAGTCACTGCTGTTCTTAAATCGAGAATCTCTTTAGGTTTTACGACCCTTTCGCCAAACGCGCCGAAAGAAATGTGAGAGAATTCCCTTTGGCTGAAGCTGATTTTGATCACAGTACAATTGTTCAAGGATTTCTCACTTAACTTGAATCCATCCTATCTATTTTTATTGCCGAGTCCGAGTATTTGGACAAGCGGTGTCTAAACTTCTATTAGATTTTATGGCATCAATTACAAACCTTTCAAATCTAAATGTGTCCTGTCAGAGTAATAAAAAAAGTAAATTCCACAGCTTCCACTAACTGCTCTACCCTTTTTCCCTGAACTTGTAGGAATACCTACACACACGCGACTCAACACTTAATTACGTCACTGATTATCTTCTCATAAGTAAATCCGCGAGGCCCAGAATCACAGTAAACCTACATTCATGTTAAAGCAGAAACAGTATGTTTGCCAATTTGGGATTTTATATGCATACCATTGGCATTGAAGTGATTTTTATCCCATCGAATTATTGCATACCTAAACTAATATCAGGGGTTTTCGATATTACCTTTGAAAGAACAATAATCAGACTGTGTTTTTTTCTAAGTACTTCGGTGATTCGAGTGTCGATTTAATTCCACTAACCCAATGAGTGACAGCGGAATCTTCGGTAATTACTGAACATGCCGTATGGAAATGTAAAATAAAGGTTGCATCTTCAATCCGAACTGTCAACCGGTGTCCAGCGTGTGTCACATAGCGAGACCTGAACGTGCCATTCCGAGATTACACGAAATTGATAACATGTATTGTTCCTACATCTGAGGTGAAATACATATATCAATAACAATAGATTTCAGGAGATTTAACTCGATTCTAACTAGACAAACGTCCGCCAGTAGTCTATTAGTCCTGAATTAATTGATATATCTGTGAATCAGGATAAACACTCTCCAGAAAGTGTAATGAATACAAGATAAGTGTGCGTTTTATTTCGAGCCGGAGCACTATGTAATTGAAACATAATTTAACTCTTCCCAAGCCTCTGCTAGAATGACATGAATTATCAACTGCAAAATTATAAAAAACGTCACGTTTACGAATCTACTTTGTAATTTTGTCACCTGTTTCCTGGACATTAAATCTGGCTATAAAAATGTGGACAGATGCTGGGAGAGTCGGGGGTATATTGTGTTACAGAATAAGTATTAATCAGTTTGCCATTAAAAAAGAACTTCAAACAACAAGCGACTCTGGGCAAAGGGCAGGTATCGAAGTACTTATGTCACCGGAACCATGTTAACACAGGAGGTAGAGACTCAATGTATTGTGTTGTTGCGTGTCAACACAACCACTTATTTGTCCGCGGACACAAACGCATACAGATGATTTCTTGAAGCATCAAAATAGATTTCTGGTATAAAAAACGACTGGCTTCTGACACAGACCTCAGCAGAGTGGCGCAGTGGAAGCGTGCTGGGCCCATAACCCAGAGGTCCGTGGATCGAAACCACGCTCTGCTAATTGTTTTACTAATCATCGGACGGATCACGACGGACTAAGAAATCCGCAATAATGCACATATGGGAATAGTGATTGGTTGCAAGGAGACAGGACGACCCTGGTAAAATATCTGTGGAAACTATGAAGAGCAAGGGTGCTCATTTATAAAGCAGGCACAACCATGTCATTCTGCCGAGCTTTTGCAGTATCACCTACATCACATCATACCTCACTCTGAGCTCACCGTTACCCCACTTCATCCACGGATTATCTAGTTATCGTACAATGATTTATAGTTGAGTATCTGGTAATCTGACACTGATCTCTAACAGGTTCGCATTATCTCGGCATAAATCATGTGATTGAAATCTCGGTTACGTGAGTTCAATCTGGTGCATGTCATCATGACATCTGCTGCCAGAATATATGAAGGTCATCTGATATAGATCGGGTTTCCTTGGTACAATAAATTCGTGTTAGATATGATATGATTTTATTAGATGAGTTGCATGATTAACGGTCAGGGTTTTAAATCGAACGACGACTTATATTTAAATACATATATACATCTCGTCGACTATCCTTACAAAAAGTGTCTCCAACTTTGTTTCAATGGACCTATATATATGTAGTGATGACCTATACCAGACACTGTGCGTTCATCCATGACAGTCTCAGCTCCCCGGTAACTGCTGCATCGGGAAGATATTTCCCCAAGACTAGGCTTGTGATAAGTAAAGATTCCCTCCATATATGTGCTTCACAATAAAAACACTGAGGCAACCATTCACCATCCTTGGTCTGACGGTAGGCCATGTTGTTTGTGAAGGTGAAGCAACGTATTTGACAAAACGGTTTGCCTCATAATTGCTGTCGTTATATACAGTGAAAGTATCTTCAGTGATCCTTAGTTACGTTAGATACGTTAGTTTGTCAGCATGGTTATCTTAGCCGTGGAACATGCCTGTCTCAGGTGGTGTAGTTTGCATTTCACAATTAAGAGGGACTTAACCAGGAGGTGCTCATCAGCTGTGACGAAGGGCGAGAGTTCCCTCATTATCGCGCTGCTACAATATCAGCGACAACCAAGTTAAGTAATGGATAAAGATCTAGAGGGAGGGGGAATGTGCCTAGTCGGAGTTATAGATGGCGTGTTTGATGATAGTGTCTAACTAAATGTCGAACATAATAATGAAAAGTAAACAATGCAGCAAAGTAATGATGTAACTGTTCCGAGACAATTTGTGAATCTGTGTTTCTATGCCCTAAAATACCATTCGATTTTATTTTCCTGGTTCGGTTCATGGGAACAATACTTTTTATGGTTTCGTTTTATACCGTCTGGCGCCTGACACGAGTTTGTGTTTAGACTGCAAATACATCATAGAACATCAACTGCCCTTCCCTTAACAGCTCTAAACTTTTCAGTCTCCACCCGGCAACATGATCTATCTGTCATAAGGGAAGGTCACGCAGAATTTGTCTGACTCAGTATGACAGACCTCAGCTGGTATAATGTCTGCCGAGACGCCAACAGCTTAATATTTATAACTTTCCATGTCATTTTTTTTATGTATGGCTTGTTTGCCATAGTAACGAGCAAGCAACTGTTTTATGTAGAAAGTAAAATGAAATAGGTAACAAAATAACAGACTGTATTGTCAGATATCATTGCTATTCTCTTAATCACTCCTGCCGTACAGGAACCGGAAGTAAAGAGGACCGTGGTTTATAACAAGGCATACTAACTTTTAATTATAACAGGTTGTTGCATTCTTATGGCAGCGGAAATATATGTATGATCATATGATGCTGAACCAAAAGTGTGATATATTCTCATCGAGAGAGGCAGACGTTTATCGTTCTCTTAGCGCGGGAAAAAAGGATGTCGTCTGCTACTTGTCACTGGCGTCTCCGATAAGTCAGATCACATTCTGAATGGTCCCCGAGATCCTCGCATGAGTTTTAAGTACGATGGAGATTCCATCATGCAGTCCCTGGTCAGTTTTTGGTGGCAGCCGAGAGGACGACACATTTTTATCCCACAGCCTGGATAAGTTGTGCCGGCTCAGCCACAATCCATCACCAACTGGCCGCTTACAGACAGGATGCCGATAGTCTCCTCACTAATAATCGATCCACCAGATAATAATCTATCTATAACCGGACCATCGACTTGATTAAATAAAGCTTAGATTAGAATAAAGCGCCTGGTGTTGTGATCCCATATGGCCCCGTCCTGTGGATTCAGTTTAGAGTGGGGTACTGAGTAATGATGAGCCGACCAGCAGGCAAATAATGACGCCATGGTAACAAAAGTATGGGGACGTTGGAATGAGAGACAATAGAAAATATATTGACTGCAGAATATTTAGCGTTCGTTTGCCATCTTGTCCTGTATTGGTCACTTTTAATCTGTCTTCATGGGCTGAGGTTAACCAATTTATATTTGCCGACAAGCACAGGGCACAAGTGACGCGGCAACAGGTGCTAGCGATGACGATTGTCACAGTCATTTACAAGATCATTTAATGGGAAAACTTGCGACATGTATCTGTCTGGATTCAACAAAAATTAGAAAGGCAACTTTTTTATCAAATTCACGACCTAAGCATCTAGAAATATTAGCAACAGATTTAGTTAGATCGCCTAAATTGAAATGCTCATTATAACACGGGGGATCCTCATCACGTAAATATTGCTACAGCTTAGAGTCAAACTTTCTGACTGTCTCTCGAGACCTGTTCCCACATCATAAACTATTCATTTCTTTTTCATTTTGAAGTGAATTGTACCCACATGAATATGTATCGTCTCCACTAATGCAATATGTAACTTACCTTAACACTTCTCCTCTGGCTGGCTGTCACGTGTGAACTTGTTGACAATTCCCGATAGAATCATTAATTCCCAGAATCACAAAATGTTTGAACAGTAATCCTCAGTTTAGTTAATTCACATCCGTTTATAAAGACGATTCAACAATCTGATGTGGGTTAAAAGTATCCTCAGCTTCTCAGCAGTTACAGCTTCATGCCTTTAATTGTCTCCTGTAACAAGAGAAATGAATAGGTGAACGTTTATATGATGAACCTTTATTACTGAATACTGAATACAATAACATAACTTTGATTCACAAGCACGACAAATGCTTTCTGTCTGGTAACGGGATAATATAAAGTGTCATATATTTGTACTCAATATGATATAGATTCAGCCTTGACAACTCTATTTATGTCTCTGTTTTTATCGCAGCACTGCTGACTTTTTAAACACTATTCAAACGTCGGCCATTACGTCTTGGATACAAATCATAATTCTACCAATTCCGTACAATAGTTGGAATAATGGTCGGTAATTATGCTTCGCTAAAAATTGTTGTATAAAGCATGAAGCTTGAAAATACCATAACTTGAGTAATATGAGCATCACTCATTGCGGACAATAAGAGCTTCCTAACTGGATTTTATGTCGGACTGAAATATCCATCTTCTCACCATGGCCACTCAGCGTATATCAGAATGTGTTATGTGAGGGATATCACGTCCACACGGCCCCCATCGTGGCTCAGGGAAGTGATTGGACACCGGAAGTCGGAAATTTACATTTGCAACCTAGAAACAATCTGAAACCGAGGAAGGTCAGGTCGGCTTGTCCCGGATTTGTTCTAACTGCGCCAGCGACTGCGCGAACTGACATCTTAGATCTATAATTTACAGGTCATCGAAACTCTGTCAGTCTCCGAGCCCCCATAAAGGTCATGCCAAGAGAGAAGAAACTAAGATGCAATACACTTTAAAACAACTTAAATAACATAGTGACAATAAGTGGTGAATCTCGTCTGCTTCAACAAGTTGTTTGCCAACATTGTCATATATTCCATCATCCAGTAAATTGGGGCGTTTCAAATCTGTGCCTGAAAAAAATGTTATTTTTATTCTGCTTGACAAATTATATTACCTGAGACAATTTTCCTGTTCAGTGAATCAAAATTCACAGTTTATTGACTGCCAATAAACAACAGTTTTATCTTGATGGGTTTGAAGGCTTGGGAGTTTAGTAGTTAGGGACATAGAAGTGAACGCACACATCGCTGACCTCGGCCTATATACGCACCTGCTTTGTTCCTAAATATGGAGAATTGTCTCGGGGAAACTGGGACCGATCGACAGGATGATAAGAGTACCCCGCCTGATTTGACAAAACTACAACTAAGTCCGCCCCGTGATCTAAAGGGGTGACATGACACCATGCCCACGATAGTTATAAAGCACATGATGCAAAGAGCGTTTCATAGATATAATGAAGTTTTGCATAAGAACTTGAACCTCACAAAAAACCTGGGATATCAGTTCTATCAGTCAAGCAGAGTGGCGCAGTGGAAGCGTGCTGGGCCCATAACCCAGAGGTCCGTGGATCGAAACCACGCTCTGCTAACTATTTTACATAGCTATGTAAGCAGTAATAAGGTACAGAGACAGATGATACAATCGAATCATTGTATGGTGAAACGTTAACCTGATTAATTCTGTTTTGGACGCCATTTTCCCCGTCTGGGAGTTAAGATGGCAAAATCAGATCACAGTCAGACCGAGGCTCTGTTCTAGCTAATTAGCTATGACGTGATAGAGAAATAAGAGATTTAACTTATTCAATTGCTCTCATATCTTATTGCTACACCACATTTCTAAATACTGAACTATAAAGACAAGAAAAAGACGATAAATAGCAGAAGTCAGCTTACTCGATTCGGAAATGCACTTGCTTGTGAATATATCAAAATAGATTCTGAAATGTTTTAAATCCTATTTTCCCTCACATGTGAGCTGGAGCAAGTGCAGGAAGGTACTAGAAGTCACTGACAGGAGAGTCAAGATAATTTGTCATCACTCACAATCCCATCCTAACCCCGATCCCTCATCCTCTTCCATTCTCCCTGATACGTCAGATACGGAGCCATTTAGTCAGACAACCTGGCCCCATTTCCATTTAGCAGATCAGCATTCGCGCTTAGCCCGAGTCAGCAACCGAGATGCATCGCAAAACTGCACCACATGCAGCATTAAATCTCAGTGTGTCTAATAACTAGGAGTTTTTCTGCCACCCACTCAGGACGGGAGCAAACTTTGTCAAGTGCCAGTATTTCTCAGCCTGCATTCTAGGCCAATCTGATACGTGGCAGAACTAAACAAGCAAGGAATTTGTTTGCCATCACTCGGCCAGAACTCCCTGATAAACAATCGAACGCGATTCCCCTGTCACAGTAAATATTACGTAATTGGTAGGTGACAGTAAAGCCAGAAAATCACTTCAGGTCGCACAAAAACTCACACTGTACAATTGATTCATTGGGCAGGTCAGATATTTGAAGCTTGTACGTACCTTATGGATGTAACATATAAACATGGAATTTAACGAATGTATTCCAACTGTGGTTGCCAACAAGGTATGTCGTTATCTTTATCAGAGTATAGCTATGCAAAGCTGAACCCTGAATTGAAATATTGGGAGATAGGAAATTCTCTGTAAAAATAATCTTTGCTTCATCAAGACGGTTGGTGAACCCAGAATTAATAGCTTTGTAATCTTAGTTAAAATAATAACATGATTTGCTCTTTTCATGGTAAGTATGGGACGGGGCTTCAATGCTGCAAAACCAGCCCATTGATAAAAAAACTATCATTCGTTGACCTATCGCAAACAAAACTTATCAAGCTTGATTATATAACTTTTATCAAGCTGATCCCCTCAAACAATAAGTGAAATTTGAATAACCAAACTTGACACCCGCACTTGATGTGAATACAAGAAAGCGGATTTTGTGCCACTATTTTTACCTATCTGATGTAAAGCCCGGATTTGGTTTCGTATTGGCGCGCCTTATCAGCGGTGTAATCTAGCGATCATCTTCCCTGTTAATCTCTGAGCCAGACAGAGCGAGGAGGGAGATGCAGACAGCGATCCTGTATTTGATAACGCTTTGTCTGAAAGCTAATAGATCTTTCTCCTCCCTCCCCTAACCAAGGTCGGCTACTATATAGGTATCTTACCTCTCTGCATCTGACCTTTGTTTCAGCTTATTACATTATGACTTGTGTTGACGAAGGAGTTTAAGTAAACTTTTCATGATAGATGACTATCGGTGCCGTATTATGGTATTGTTTATAAAATGGAGAGGAACCTCTGACAAAAGCAGAATATTTGCTGTTAGTCTGAATCACTGCATCACTTTTCACTATGGAAGCATTTATATTTTGACTGCTTTGATGCTGATTTGCAGCAATAGATGCTGCAATGTTGTCTACCTTCTAGTTTATGCATCTGACCAAGTATGTGCTTCACTAAGCATATTTTCCGGGTCCTTCCCGAACTGAAGTATTTATATTCGTGAGAATTATATTTATCTCACTTTGACCATCGGGTTGTGAGACGCAACGTGATGTTAAAGTGTTTAAAAATCTTTCACGATCAGGACACAAATCATATCAAGGTATAATTTGCATTTTGTTGTCCATTCAATGGTAAAGATTGACAGGTCTCTGGGGAAGACAAGCTCTGAGGAAACTTCCAAGTGCCTTAAATTTATGCTATTCGCTGTCATTCAAAAGATTATCGGTCATGCATAGGCAACAGGGAGAGGACGATGTCCCAATATTACCAGAATGTTGTAGAGAATGACGGGAAGCGACCCTTGGGAAAGACGTAAGGAAGATAAATGTGATCACATCCTGTAACGCGAACAATGGCATCTGCACAAGGTGAACTTGGTTTACATAGGTCTTTTTATATAAATCTAATCAATACTTGAATCATAGTTTGTCATTTTACAAAATGCTTGCATCTTTCATCGGCCAGCCGAGCAGAGTGGCGCAGTGGAAGCGTGCTGGGCCCATAACCCAGAGGTCCGTGGATCGAAACCACGCTCTGCTAATAGTTTTACAGAGCTCAGAAAGGAGTCATAGATTAAAAGAGAGTTCATAAATAATAAATGGATTATTAAGAAAGATATAGACCGGGAGTGGGAGTGGTTTATAAATACTAACAAGATTAGATAGTCCTCTGAACCCAAGACACTTATTTTCCAAACGTTGGTCCAGTTCGTACCAGTTTATATGCGCGCCAAAGCTAAATATGGTCTGCGACATAACATTGACGTCACCTCTTAGCCCGATCACATTTGAGAAGTTGTAAACAGTATTCGCATGTGTTATAAAAACCTCTAACATCTTTCATGTAAACACTAACTTTCGCAATCAGGGCTGCCTATAATCGAGTCAGCACTAAGGCGCCCAATAATCTAGATTCAGGCCCCGCTTAGCCACAATCAATCATCTACAGGACACTGCAAGGACTTAGCCCGAGAAATTCACCGGTTTATACCCACCCTATTATCGGAGCAGCTTCTAAATGCGATTGAATTAAGCTCAACCCGAAATGAATTCTCGGTCGATACGCTTCCGATTGTGGGCCGGTCCGGCTTTATTTAATGATGAGTTGAGAGCCGGGAAATTGTGGACGGTCTCGAAAAATACTTTCGTAACGGATACATTTGGAAAATAGGTCGGCGGACGTATTCATGGGGGAAGCAAACAAGACACAAGGTTACACCTTCATCCTAACAAAAAAAAAACGTCATTCCGGTCTTTTTGTCGTCGTCTGCCGATTATTTTCCCTCCAGAATTATGGTCTATTAAGCAATCTACCCTGGGTATGTATTACAGAGATAATAAGGAGGCACGAAGCTTTGATTTAATTGTCGGTCGACCATTACCACTAATTCTAATGCGCGATACTTGATGTAAATATAACATATGGGATGGGAACCGTCAGCAGAGCACGAGAGAAGGCTCAGCCGTGAGATTATTGTGCTTCGCTACAGTTTTATCTGTCACCCTGAACAAATGTCATCAGACACAGGACATGAAGATGTCTGATTATGACGGTGCTGGCAAAAATGTATAAGCCGCTGGGCTGATACTTTCATAATCTGGTTATTAAAGGATTCGGCTACTTAGAGGTCAAAGTTTGAACACAATTTAGGAAACAGTAGTTGTGCTGCACGCCCGTTTCGCCACGTCACACTATCTCTCGCCAGTTCTCGCTCTCCTGTGATATAGGACACATTAACAGGCGGCAAGTCTGGTGAACTTGTAAATTGTTACACCAGGTCATGGCGGCCACACAAGTAATGTGAGGTAACACGCAGAGACAAATATAAACACCTCACGTGGAGATACCGTGGTAAGGAGCCTCAAACTGATGGAAAACTTGATGGAGGAGGCGTATGAAAGAATCGATCTCAGTACCCCTCACACAATTATCCACTACTTCATGTGCAGGTTTCCTCAGGAAAAGTGTGATAAGATTTGACATCTTGTCCATGAATCATGATAATTAGAAACGCTGACCGTTGACCTTTTGATGAGGATATTAACACTAGGGAAATTCTGAGCGTTCTTGAGTGACCTTGGTCACGTGTAATCGGTCTTCACAGACTCTTCCGGGTCATGGCTAAGGTCACCATATATTGAGCGTCCGATTCCCTTCCTAATGTTATAGAAGACACATAGAAATGATGCCAAGTGTATGCCTGTTAGGTCTCCGGATGTTTCTTTGCGTCATTGCGTCATATCCGCCATCAATGGGCAGCCGAGACGCAAAACAGCCAGACTTGATGCACGAAACCATTGTGCACTTGATAGTTTTTCGAAGAAAATAACACATCCACCCCCCACAGACAATTCACTGGAACGTGCATCAAGGCACTGCCGATAGCAGGAAGGAATTATGACAAATGTAATTATTGCTCCGACGTTTTGAGTAGCGCTTAAGAGCCGTGAACACCAATGGTGCATCTCCCAATTAGCATCGTTTTCCGGATATCTCGCGTGATGTTTTCACGTGATATCTCGCGCCACGTGAATTCAGCGGTGATTGACGTCGTGCTGATGATAATCATCAGATCCCTAGGATTGGAACCTTGTTAATATCAACATTTTAGTCACAGATGCAGAAACGTAACAATTAAGCGCTTCTGAATATCTGTCCTTGAGAATGAATGACCGGAATGAAGATAAACTCCAATCAATTGGGCATTTTATCAGTAACTGTTCTCTCCCCAGCTTGCAGCCATCCTCCTGTAACATTCAAACTGTTACTAAGCAACCTGATGATACAATTCATATCCACTCCCACTCCCTCCGCCTTCAAATTTACCACCAGATGCTGTCAATTTCAATATGGCGGTTTGTAACGAATCTTGTAGAAAGAGCTGATGTAAATGTACGGTGCCAAATGGGTGAATTCTTCTGACAGAGAAACGGGATTCTATGTACCTCGATCTCAACGTAAAACACTTTAATATTCGATACTGCGTGTAATTATGAAAAAGGTATGTTGTTTCTATATTGGTTAAGAAATGCTTCGCCCATTTACATTATCAACAATTGTGATATATACATCTGCTCATTATATTGTGAGTATCATCTGCCCCAAGAGCCCAGGCAAAATGTGTTATCAGATCTGTAACAGGTGGCAGAGTAACATGTACACCAGTATTGTCTATCAGGGTAACATTGGTATGTTTTCTCAAATGCGACTCTTTCAACTGAATTGGCCCCCGACCGTACTAACCGGAAGATACGTTCAGGAAATTAAGGGCTTTCGCTACAATATTAACGACCTACATGCTAGATGTTTCTGACAACTCTGACCATCCCGGAATAGATGTATATTTCTATACAACAAACCCCTGCCACCGAGACACGTTTGACCTTATTATACCGCAAACCACTGCTACCGAGGAAAGTTATGACTTTTTATACCACAAACCACTGCCTACGAGGCAAGTTTTGATCACTCATTACAGGGCAGCACGTAGGGAACCCTGACAGCACAAGCCGCTCTTATTGCTTTCCCTGTCAGATGCTGTCCTCCAGACAATCCGTGTCTGACCTTTCTAGCAATTTACTCCTCAGATTTGATGAAGCCACCAAGGGGAAATGATTCCGTGTCCTGATATTAGGTGATATATAAACCGAAGATGATATATAACACCATGGCAATGCGTACAACCGGGACTTTCAAGGTTTTGGTAACACATTTGCATATATTTAGATACAAATCATGGTTAAGGATTGGCTACCTTGTAGGTTTATTTAAAAAGAGGGGGGAAAAAAACATTAAATTTCATGTATACCTTTTTCCATTGTGTTTATTTTCCCATGATTAAGATAACATTCACAAGTTATCCGCTTATCCTCCTCAACCCAGCTATTCGCAATAACAGTTCAACCCTAGGGTCTATCGACAGTTCTGGTCGATGATAGATAAGATCTCAGGATCTCAAGTATCAGTAGACCAAAATGATAAGATCCTCTAAGATAAAATTAAACACTACTCGGACGAAAACCAGCATGAGATCTAGACCTCTTTGAAGCAGTCATTGTGACCTTTGTATAGGAGAAGCCATTTACTCGCATCACCATCTACTCTCATTTTCAGTCAGTTTTCATCAGGCGATTTTACAGATTAAATGAGGGTAGAGTCTCAGTGAATTGCAATTACCTGGTGCAATACGTCCCCCATGTCACGCCATTCCCTCTTTTGTTAAATGTAAAATGTGCATTCCAGTACTTTACTGTTGCAGCGTCTACATTTCTTACACACATAAAATCAGTGAAGATTACAGAGCTGCAAGACACACAGTGAAGTTATAGTAAGAATTGGTAAGATCGAAAGATTCTTATCAATTGCCACTCCTAATTTTAAGATCAAAAGTGATTTTTTCCAGTACTAATAATCGACTCCAGCATAAGAGATACCAGATACAACGCCTAGTTAGGTAAACCAAAGAAAGAGGGAATGACAAAAGGTTGTTGGTATTATCCTCAGATTCAATCATTTGCCGTTGATACGATTAGACACAGTCACTCCGCTATACTCTCTGTGTTTCTGCAGCAGCATAAGCAGGCAAGGCGTCACACTTTAATACGTTTCCTGTAACCATAGATACAGATTTAAGGTATAAGACCTCCGGTTAAAGGGACTTCATGAGGACAAATGCTTCAATTCTAAAAATAGGATACATTGTCATATCTCCATGTTTCTACCAGTAGCCTTGAGAACTCTACTTATGTCCCAATAAATCTCCTTAGCCCACCGTAACCTTGCTGACTTTTTAAGTAATAAATTCAAAGGTTGGCCATTAAATCCGGGATCAGATTCATTATTTCACCCACTCCCTCCAAAAGTATATATCATTCTTCGTCTGCAAAATTGCTGTATACAGCATCAACCGTGAAAACACCATAACACTAATAATATAAGCACCACCCATTGCGCTTAGTACGAGCTTGCTAACTGGATCTAATGCAGGACTGAAATATCCCTCGTCTCGCCAAGGTCGAAGCGTTGTTATCAGAATAAGTTTCAGGGGAGAATCACATGTGAAGGGTCCCAGGGTGGTTTACTGAAGTGATTTTATTCAAGGATCCAAGACGATCTGACATTGAGTACGAAATTTACCGTTGTCACCTTGACTCTGCCATAAGCCCTCCTGAAGATAGTCTGAAACTCAGAACAGGGCAGTCCGACCTGTCCCGGTTTCTGAACTGCATGATCTTACTTCAGAAAATATACAGTTTCCCCTCTACCCTGTCAGTCCGGAGACCGTGGGTCCTAGAGAGGCAGGTCGAACTGTTTGAAAACAGATTGAGAAGCAATTCACCCTACAACAACCCCAATTCCACTGGTTTTGAACAGTGCTATAGTTTGTATACTCGTACAACTTCTCTGTTTAAGGTTCCATGCAACCAACCAGCTGGTTGATTTGCATTGGCGCATCTCAATATGATGCAAAAAAAACGATAAATTTTCAGACTAGCTATATTTTGCAATATGAAGCCATTTTCCTGTTCAGTGAATCAAAACAAAGTTTATTGACAACTAATAAAAACTTCAAGGCAAGTTAACCTCTAAAAACGGCATAGGTATGCCCTTGAAAACTGCACAGGAATGACCTTAAAGGTTGGAAAACAAGAAAACACGGAGCCCTCCCATGCGCTTAAAATCTCCAAAGCGATCACTCAGCTATTGGTCTCTGCAGACTGCTAGAAATGATTTATAGCATTATTGGGAATCGCCCTATCCGCGGGAGAATGAAAATATAGCAACAATATACAAAATCAAGAAGTGTTTGCAGGATAACATTTCGTGAGGATCATTGTAGTTTTACTTGGAAGAATCGTAATTTATCAGCTTGTCAAACTGCTTGTGTTGTTTAAAAGGCGAGAAATTTGATGATAAAGCTCTTGACAACGGCCATATTTCATCTAGCAGATAGAAATAATGATATCACTATGTTTACTTATCATGATATACAGGCCCTATATCTCATATGACCAATTGCATGCGTTCAACACATGGCTCTGTCTCTATGTCACCAAAATGTCAAATTACTAGATGTAATTAGGAATGATGGGGCTGAAAACTGAGAAATCTGAGGTGGTCCATCATAATCAATTAGATAATCTGTCTTTTTAAGGATAGCAGCAGATATATTGTAACTTAGAATTCAATGCAACAGGAATAGGTTTATATATCTTTTCGGTCTCTATATAATATACAATGTCCAATACTTGCGAATAATTTTATTACAATGCCTAAATGTGGAAAATCTTATTTTCCCTAACATGTGAGCTGGAGCAAGTGCAAGAAGGTACTAGAAGTCACTGACAGGAGAGTCAAGATAATTTGTCATCACTCACAATCCCATCCTAACCCCGATCCCTCATCCTCTTCCATTCTCCCCGATACGTCAGATACGGAGCCATTTAGTCAGACAGCCTGGCCACATTTCCATTTAGCAGATCAACATCCGCGGTGAGCTCGAGTCAACAACCGAGATGCATCGCAAAACTGCAACACATGCTGCATTAAATCTCAGTGTGTCAGAACAATTCGTGTTTTTTTAAGTTGATCCTCTGCATTTCACAAACAATGAAGCAATACAGCAATCATATACTGACAATCCGTTATTAAGAGGTCGTATCTGCTCTCCATATCAATTATCACCTTCTCAAGACGGGAGCAAACTTTGACAAATGCCAGTATTTGTGAGTCGTATTTCTAGGCCAATCAGATACGTGGCAGAAATAAATACACCAGGAATTTGTTTGCCATCACTTAGCGCGGAGGCCCATGGCCAGATTGACAATAGAATGCGATTAAGCAAATATTTCTATAATCCATGTATACACAGCTTAATAAAAGAATGTTTAGATGATATTAATAACTCACGGTGTACTATTGTGATTTATGTCCGAAAATGTATTTGTACAGTCGGATCAATTTTCAACTAGATTGAATTTTAGATAAATTAAGTAGTGACCAATGTTATATAACGGTGGGTAGTTAATGTGGATTTGTTATCACAAACCTATCCGAGAGAATCGATAACCAAAATAGGTTGCCTTTAAAAATCAGCTTAAAAGGCAAAGTGACCCCGTCGTGAGCGAATAGAAATCATCGGCAATCCCCTTGTCATATATTTGTCAGCGTCTCCAGCACTCGCCTGGTCTAACAGTCAGAAAGATTAAAGCCAAGGGTCAGATATAGAGAACGCCAGGTAGCAAGATCCATCTCAATCTCACATCAAAGAGAATAGCCTGATTTGTCCTACAAGTCTCACTCCGGCTCTGTCACGAATCACGTTGAAAGCTGGGAGTGGGATATTACCTGCCACCTCTCAACTCCTGGGGAAAATACTAACCGCAGCTAGCAGTCCAAATTTCAGTAAACAGGTTGTGACGGTTTAAGTGCACTCTCGAATAGCATGGCAAATTTGACAGTTTGTGTCGGCAAAAGTTGGTAATGGAATTTGACTGGTAAAATGTTGAGGGTCGATCAACAACTCCTAGTATGAGTCATCATGAATTAAAAATGCAAAGGAGAAATCAATTACAAATTCGGTGACTTATAGCTTTAGCTTCGGAGTTGGATAATAATGGAAGTAAGCATATGATTCATCAAAAATCTGCATTTGGTTTGTCAAATTCCGCATCACAACATTTCTGATGCAAATCTTACACTCGTTTAATAGCAATAGCTTCCACTTTTACTATTGACTTTGGCCGTAGGTTTGTAAGAATGGGTGTGGAGGTGGATGGGCGTTTCGTTTAGAAACTAAAATGAGTGAGGCTGGAGGGGTGGCTGCATATCCAACCATTTGATGATTCAACTTTGAACCAAGCGACCAACGACCACTTCCTTCCGAACGAATCTAATAATGTGAATGAAAAACTTTAAACCACTCGATCCCACACAACAAAGATAATGAAATTTGAATAACAAAACTTGACACCCGCACTTGATGTGAATACAAGAGAGAGGATTTTGCGCCACTATTTCTACCTCTCTGATTTAAAGCCCGGATTTGGTTTCGCATTGGCGCGCCTTATCAGCGGTGTAATCTAGCGATCATCTTCCCCGTTAATCTCTGAGCCAGACAGAGCGAGGAGGGGGATGCAGACATCGATCCTGATGACGGAAATGCAGGAGGCTTTGTCTGAGAGCTTCTAAAACTCTCATGGCTCAGCCAAAGTGCCGAGTCTTCTATGTGGGTCCCTCTCTCTCTCCTACCCATGGTAAGCTGCTGCAGGTTCCCTCTACAGGTGCTCTGTAGACACCTGCCCTTAGCCCCTACCTCGTCGTGACTATACATGAGAAACGAGGGAGAGGTGGGTAAAGTTTCCTCCCCCCTAGAGATGACAGTTGATATGAGTACCAGTGGAACATTTGATAATGGATGAACGTGATTACTGTGGTGCTTCATTGTCTGTTAAATGAAGAGGATATTCCGATAAAAGCGGGAATATGTTCTGATAATGTACATGATCATTCTCTATGAAAGCATTTATATCATGCATATGTCTACTCGGCGGAGTATTCATGGATCCTGCCATGCTGCCTAGGTTCCTGTTACCTAGGTGCTGTTTCATTTATAAGCAATCTGAATATACTCACATACCAAGAAATAATATTTCTACCCTTACGTATTAATTCCTTCGAGATTTGAAGTACATTTATAAGGCAGTTTATATGCATAGTCATGTAATCGTTTAATGGTCTGTGAAAATGTTCCATGTATCGTTCATGTGCAGAGGTGGCTTATACATACCAAGTTCCGCTGTGCGAATTTTCACCGTTGATAAATAAAATATGAGCACATATAGCAGTCATACAGTCTACAGGGCGCATTCTCGGCAGGTCCCACTATTGGCATATATCTGCTTTATAAACTATTATGGAGCCAAGGATATCATGTTTGGAATATACCCTGACGATCAGTGCATTAAATCCTGTAATTGAGGGTGGGTTGTTATGCTGGGTGTATTCCATGACGTGCATAGCATATGATACGTGGTTATCACTAATAAGCATCATCACATGAAACATGTGGTGTTCTTGTCTCAGATCTTTAATCAAACAAAATGGCCACAAGCTGCACCAGATCTGACGAGATAAGGCGAGAGTTCCCTCATTACTGCCCAGTGTCAGACGATGAGGGCTACAAAAGGTGAATGTGGAAGAGAGGAATGAAAGAGAGCTGGTGGATTTGATTCAGCAGGATAAAATAGACATGTGAACAACCGGAAAGTTCAAACATCGATTTCCGGTTCATGTAGCATATAATGCGATACATGCAAGGACATAACAAACGGGCATTTATTGGAATAGGTAAAATGCATCAAATAATCATAGTATCAATATCGGAATTCTGTTTCGGTTTCAGTGAAGGAAAAACTGTTATGTAACAATTTCGATATTACCTATAAGATCAACCAATTTCACTTTCCCTGTGACTACTCGAAAAACATTTGTTTAGTCTGGACGCGGATAGAGGCTAATACACGGGATGGAAATACATCATCAATTGTTTAGCTTGAGGTACCAGGCATTTCACAACCTGACTCTTTGCAAGAGCTGTCATTCCTCAACCATTAAGAAAAGCCATGGAGTATTTGTCTGACTCAATACGTCAGATCTGCGAGTTCCGCAATCTCGCCGGATCTCGCCGGATCTCGCCGGATCTCGCTGAAGTCTCGCCGGATCTCCCTCGCCACTGCAAGTGACTTATACTGTCACTTGTATGTTTGTATATGACCTGGCTGCCATGGAGCCGCGATTTCAGCTGGTTTATGTTGGCAGTTAAAGGAAGTATATCAGGCAGGAGCAGACTGAAGTGTCAGATACCATATGTCGCCATGAAATATCCTGGGCAAGGGATAAAGTCTTTGTTAGATGTGGATTAAAAAAATTCCATCTTCGTAAAGAACAACAATTCGTTGGTATTTTGCTGAATGCTTAGCTAAACAAGCAGTGGCTCTGGTATTAAATTTCTGACTACTTAAATGGTCGGGGAGGTGAAGATTAGAAGGAACAAATTGATAAAAAACTGAGCTGACATGTTCGACCATCAAAGAGACAAGAAGGAACGAAAAGCAAAAAGCAGGAAATGTTACGGTAACATTGACGGATATTATCACACTCTCCCGTCACAAATCATCCTCTATGTGATACTGGAACCCCACTGTAAATAAGGAAAAGCTTTGGTGGCGAATTGAGAAACGTTTCTGTTTCCCCTCAATTACCCTCTACTTAATACCCGGAGAAGACATGGTCAGTTCTGACATCCTGTAAATGAATCATTGTAATGAAAAAACCCGACCACTGCCCTCCTGGGGGATATTAACTGGTGTTAATAGGCTGAGCGTTCCAGGGTGACCTTGATCTACAGCGGTCACGTGTAATCTGTCTGCACAGGATAGCCAAGGTCATGGCTGAAGGCGGCAGTTTTAAAGAGCTTCGACTCAACTGCCTGATAAATGATGCTAAATGTCTGTAACTGGGAGCTAAAGGTAGGTGGATTTTGTGTTGGGTTCTGTCTCGAAGAACGAAAGTATAAAACTAGCCTAAAGAAACGTTACCAGGTTTCACATCTGTCTTAATATTTGTCAATCACTTGTCACACAAGGATTAGTTACAGGAGATGTGGACTTATATCATCAACTCACCCTTCCCGCCCTATATCCCACCCATGTTCAGCGTTCTCTATGTAATGTCCACAATTTGAGGTAAATTGGTGAACTATTTGCCGGAAAATGAATTTGCTATCCTTACGCTCAGATCAGGAACTAGTCAGATGATATGGTTTCCAAGCACGGGAAAATTTACGGTCGCTTTGAAACGAACTCATGCGTCACAGCAACAAGATCGCGCTCTAGGTTCCATAAGTGTCAAGCACTAGAAGGGAATATCCCATTCATCCTGAATCTACGGTTCCAAACATGTTTAAAAGGCAGAAAAACGATATGCCAAATAAAATCATTCTCAGCATGGTTGGAGGCGCTTTGCACTGTTAGCAATGCCTAGAAGCCTGGCGGTATTCTCGTCACAGGAAATCTCGCGTGAAATCCTTGTGCCTGATTGGTCTCGTGCGAACATGACGAAAACCCACTTGCCTCGCGTAAGCATCTACTATGTCGTACGGTTTGAATGGACTAAAAGCAGCAGTTGGACAGTATGTGGCTTTTTCAAGAGTACGCATGTTCGTGTTGCAAGTGGGTAGCTGCTCACCTTTTGAAAGCCAGGTACTCTATTATCACGTCCGCAGCTACTTAAAGAACACATAAACCGTTCCTTGCAGTGAACAGGGTGAACAATTCATTTCCACTTATCTCGCTCAAGTTTAAAGCTTTCATCCCGAAACTGACAAAGTCAACAGCTGTAGCTTTTTTTATTTGCTAAAATGGTCGCTGACACATTGGTGCGGGAGCTGATGGGAGTTTTCTGTTTTTGCCATAAAGAAAAGGGAGCGGGAGAGGATGTAGGAGTCTGCAATGGAGTCTGACCTCTGACCTTCTAGTGGTGAGACGCGGGGTAAAAAGTAAATGTCAAAGCTTTTAACAATCAGGAAACTATTCATGTTTAGGTGATTTGACATTGGTAATGCTAGATCGCTATATGGGCCACTGAATGGTAAGAATTGTTGGTACTATAATAAGAATCTCAGTGTACTGCCAAGGGTCTCAGTGTATGTCTGCTCGGTCGGTACCATTGATTATAATAGCGGTGACAATCAGTGTCAGACGCATCACATGTACCTTGTCCTCGAACGATACTTTCATTGAGCGCAAGAAGATTTGAATCAACATTTTGATTAACGATAGTAGACAACTACTCACAAAGACCAAAAGGAGGGCTTGTTTCTCCATAGTAAAGTCAAGTTAGATTAGTCACACATGTCAGGTCAGTACGTTTCATTTACTCCCGGTGGGCGACTCGCCACCGCTCAGCCAGGGCTGTCTAAACGTCCGACGATACGAGTTAGTTGCTCCTTCAACAGATCTTTAACATAATTAGCGTAACTATGATATTAAGTATGAAATTACCAGTGGACCAGCACAGAAATATGAATAAGCGGCCAGTGCGGCGGGTTCTTATTTGGAATCACTGCATTCACCTCAGACCTGCAAGCTACCACACCCAGTCTACCACGGTCATGCCCAAAGATCTAGTGTTGTGGGACGAACAAGGACAGTGGAGGATTTCTTTATCTGGTATAATCTTTCTTTGTCACTCCCTGACATTGAGATGAGATGCTTTACAGTATCGAAACGAGAGCCGAGGGCGTAATTGCCCTCACTGGGCTCGATTTAATACAACGTAGCTAAGGATTTCAGTTAAAAAAGTGAACTTGAGTAATCCGTCATCCGATGTACTCTATAATGCTAACAAATTTAAATGTACAAGGCTGCCTATAAATAATGCTACCGATACCATCCTGGATTTAATCGAATCGAGTGAATTCACCAGGGATTTGAGAATAAATTGACTCATTTTCGGACTAAAGATTGACCTTGCGATAAAGCGTCCAATTTCTTTCCCTCCAGAAAAACTAATCACTCAAGTGTTAAGCTGCATTCATACTAATCTGCTCAGGTCACCCAGTACGTGGCTACTCCTACGCAACAAGATGAATAATCATGGAGGAGACAAAAAACTATTTAGTGAGCGTCTCGCAAGATCCACAATGAACTTTGTGTTTCTAAGCTCGTGCTGATTGAATTGCAGCAACAAAATCTGTATTTTACAATTCGTCAGGCCTATTGGTACAAGCAAACAAGCAGACTGGCGCAGTGGAAGCGTGCTGGGCCCATAACCCAGAGGTCCGTTGATCGAAACCACGCTCTGCTAATTATTCTCCCAAATGGTTATTACTTCCATAATGTATATATGAGTCACATCATTCATGCACATTCTCTCAAGAAAACGCGGTCCCCGAATTATTTCATTTAAAAGCCAACACCCTGATCAGCCAGATTGACAAGTACACCGCAAAGAGCGGTAAATATTAAATGTTTTAAGAACAAACGCCTCCTCTATTTCCGGAGACAGGCAGTGACGGTTTAAGGGCACCACCTCTAAACTGATTGAGATTTGACTGTTTCTGCCAGTGTGAATCGGGAAAATGTTTGACTGGTGAAAGTCATTCAGGAGGTGTCTATATACTGGAGGGATCCTTAATCATATTCTATATACACCAGATATGATATGCATCTTATCTAATTAGAAAGTATTCATTGGATGGAAATGATATAGCTGAAGCACATCAACCCCATTCACCAGACTTTACGTTATTATAGCACATAAGGTATAGTGCTTTAGCGAAGCAGGAGTGAAGAATCATATGTGTGGTAAATGTGATTATATCTAGGTTTAGAACAGTTATCATTAGACAGTTTCCATGGCTTCACGTGCAGCGGCAGACAGGACAGACACGAGAATCATGTCAGTCGAAGTCCTCATCGTGGTGATTAAGATAATTGGCCACATACACTGAGAAGTTTCAGCTCAAATAAACCACACCCGTGAAAATTGTGTTGATGGAGACATGCAAACATGCAAATTTGACAAATTAATGAAGAGCAAAACACGAACGAGTCCCCGCCCAGGCCTGGTCTGTGAAATCACTAAGTGCGCACAATTCTTCGGCTTCTGTGACAGATTCCTAAACTAAAGTTATTTGTCATTCTTCCGACAGCGGCCGTTTTCATTTGTGTGTACAAATTGTCCTTGTTCTCTTATCCTTGTTTTCTCCAGGCACGATTCCCAAGTCTCAGGCGTGGCAGAGTAAATCTTACAGAACTGTGCTTAATAACCCAACTTATCCAGACAGTTTAGTGTATGTTTACACACACTGTTTCCTACAGATAATGTCATCCTGATGTGGCGTTACTCGGTCGGAAATTAAAAAGCAACTTGCGGGAAATATCATCATTTCCAAATCATCATTGAGTGGAACGATTCTCGGAAAAACCTCTTAAACAGGAACTGTGAAAACTATTTTTGTGATTTCGTCTCCATTTGCTCGTCGTTCGACTAGATTTACGGTTCAGCAAGTCACCCATTAGGCGGTATCTTCCGCATCTCAAGTCTTTGTCCCACAGCCAGCCCACCCTTTAATTCTGTGTCCCCGGGAACCTTTCACTACCCTCACATATATAATTGTAAATCTGTCTAACTTTTCACCTATTGAATTCACGAGACTTGGTGCGTCTGAGCTGCATGCAAAGCAGGGAGGTGGGCCTGGTGATAAATGTTTTTTTTATAGATGTACGACCAGCCTATATCAATGATACCGTGACATGAAAGGGCTCTAAGCTCTCTCAGTTGAGGAAGGAACAATGACTGACTCGCACTATTGACGCTATTTCCTCATTTAATTTGCAGGAACAAACAAGGAAAGGAACTTTTGGTGCTAACAATTCCGAGCACAATCGATGAAACTACACTCAGGTTTTTCTCTCGTCTAGCCACACTATATCTCGTCAGTTCTCGTCAATTCTCGCCGGCCTGGCGTTACTAGTGTGATATAGGACACGGTAACAGTCGGTAAAGTCACGAGAATGTGGTGTTTTTACAGCAGGTCGCGGCGGCCACACAAACAATGTGTGTTAACACGCAGTAGACAAATATAAGGAGATTGAGTGAAAACTTAGGAGCCGTGTGCAACTATCAATTAGACAAGAGCGGAGCAAGAGCGTGAGTCCGGAAAGCTCTGGTGGCAAGGTAAGAGAAATCACTTGCTGCGTCCCCCAATTATCCTCTACCTAATGCTCGGAAACAGTGAGGTGAGAATACGATAGTGAGAACGCTGACCTTTGACCTCTTGATAAAAACAGGAAGTAGATACTGAGCGTTCCCGTGTCACGTTACCCGGTGATCACGTGATATTTGTAAACACAGACTTGTTGGGATGATGGTCCTCATGCAGTATTTTCACAATTTCTAATGATAAGTGTTATGTGCAACTATCCATTAGACAGGACAAATTCGAGAACAAAACCATTACGGTATCCCTCCTGGAATATGTGCCTTGATAGTGATGTGGTATTTATTTAGACTTCCCCGTAAAAACCCTGACATTTACACACACATATTAACAAGATAATCTCGGTCTTAAACCTCCCACCCCTGGATTGTATACATGGAATGGGAATTTATTTCGTCATATAGGCCTCAAATTCTGACAATTATCCATCAAATTGGCATCTCATGTCACCGACCAGAGGAGATAACTTTTTGTTTTATGTCACATGTAACCCCGGATATTATGGGCTTCTTGTCCGTGTCATCACCGAGGTCATACCGAGGTCAATAGTGACGTGAATCGGAGAAATCTCGTCTACAGTCATGCGCAATAACCGTTATTCCCCCTGTTAAACACCGCCGACCCAGACTATATCGTAACCGGCAATTTACCTTGAGGGAATTATTCACAGTGAATTGCCATAGCAGACATTTACGCTGGCGCTTACGAGATAGAACAGCAGCTATTTGTATCTGGATATTTTGCTGGTGGACTTGAGGTAACATGAAGCAGACAACTTTCATCGTCCATTACAGCTCGTGGGCATCAACGAAAACGAGCAACATATTAGATCACATCACATGTCGAACTGCGGCAGGTATAGGGCACCTGTTTTTCAGCAGCTGATAAAAATAATGCCTAAAAGATTGGAGCTGTGCAGTATTATATAACGATGTGGTAAGAAAATTTAGCCTCAATAATGTAAAAATTGCATAATTAAGTGATTAAAGGGAAGCGATGAACCAAAGCAATCATGATTAATCAGTTTTGATTCTAGTCTCACGAAGACATTAGTATCGAATGTGGTAAAGAATAATATCAATGATAAACTAGGCGACAGCTAAAGTGTATATACATACATTTCGTACCGAAGAACCCGGATAGAGCAACTATTGTAACGTTCTGATCCCACAGGAGGAAGATGCGGGATTAATCACCTACAAATCTGCGTGGTTAATATCAGGTAGGCCTAACACACCAAACAATTGTCAATTTTCCTTGACAAAGAAGAGAAAACTGCAAGATAAATTTTGAACAATGTACATCTTAACAATAATTACTTCCTCCACAGTTAACATCTCTCCTACTGTAACTTCAAGTTCAAACTATTACTGAACAATCATAATTTATAGTTCAAATAATTCATTTTGACTCCTACCCACTTCGTTCCAGATGAAGGTCACTGCTAGAACCTGACAAAGTCAACCAGATTCACAACTTTGTTGTTTTATCAATCCCGCAAAGAGTGCTGACACATTGCTCGGGGGCTGATGGTAGATTCTATTTAACCCTGGCGGCTTGTTCGGGCCCACATGGTTATTAAAATATGGGGGAACCGGTCTGATAACTCTGGATGTTTTTTCTGGGGCTGCGTTCCGTATTAAAAGATAGTGTTGATCTAAGATAAAGACTATACTTTGGGTTAGAAGAGAGTGTTGGGGGAGTTTATTGTCTCACAGACATGAATCTTCCGCTTTATAAACGCTTGGGAGGAAACATATGGAAAGTTTTCCCTTCCACTGCAGAAGTAGAAAACACAACATGGCTACCCACTGAACATCAGTGGGGTCGGGCGAGGTTCAATTCATATCGATTACATTCAGATACATCAAAGGAAACTGTGTCAACATATCCTAGTTATTATTCTCTAAGATCGAGCGAGCCTCAGGCAGTTGACCTCAACTACGATTAGTGGTCGGTTTACTCTGTGTGTGTTTTCCAAGTGGCACAAGCACTAGCACTGGGACTCGATCAGATAACTCCTTGGGTGGGCCGAGAAATAGTAAATTGTTACTGTAATCAAGGGCTCAAGTTATATATACTGAATAGAAGACGCAATGACAAAGAAGACTAGTTTGAGATATCGCCAGTAACTAAGCTCGAGTTAGCTAAGCTGTAACGGTTAATTCCCTCCCGACGTGAAAATACACGATATTTATGCGGATCGCTGACTGGTAATTAGATCGGAACGGATTGGGCCGGCGCGTGATCATCAAATTTCAGATTGAAGTGACAGAATGGGAAATAACTGACCTCTTTCTTATTGTCATCTAATTTTTAATGCCCGGATTAAAAAAAGGTGCGATTTTCTAAATGTATTTCCGTGTATGCTACACGCCGGCTGGATTCTTATGAAAGCTATTTTTATGGGTTACACATTGAAGATTCAATTGAAATGTAGCAGCTGGATGATTGGTATTGAAGGACCTTTCGGTGACACAGTCATTAACTGAAATGTGGGACATTTTCTTTAGTCCATTTGGAGTAGGATTGTAAATGTAACTCACGCGGTACCGTATTTGTATGTAGATGCCTCCAAATATGCAGTTCACCATAAAGGTCAGCCAATACGATATAGGGGTCACAAACAATAAGGTTTCGCTATGCCTTTATGAGATTAAGTATGATAGTTTTCATCTATTCATATAACACGGACAAGCTATATGTTTAATGGCAACATCATTTGTTTATAAATTACAAAATGGTTGTGTTCGAATCTGAATTAATAACACAGAGAGAACAATAATAGAATCTTACTTTATAATATTGCTGAATACAGACAGGAAAACATTCTACATTCTCGCAAAATAAAACAAAAATAAGTCGACAAATATCTGCACCCCGAAATTAATCTGGTTACGAATTATTTAGTCGTTCATATGTCTCAGCAAAGTGAAACGCCGTTGCCTTTATATATAAGAAGACGCGATGATCCTTGAAAATATGTGAGTTTATACAGACAGTTTGAACATTTATGCTGCAGCAAACAAGAATGGAGTGAAAGGTTTCCTTTGTACCACATATCGGAGACCACGCTCCAGTGAATACAGACATTCCCACAATTTCAAAGCATGTACGAGAGTATCAAATGAATTAAAACAGAAAGTGATAGTCCATGCGCCATTTGATTCCCCTAAGTGTTTGCTTATTACTTGTTAAAGTCTAGAACATTAATGTTACTTACAACACAACTGATTTAAGTAATGTTCTGACTAACCTGACATTGTTGTTTCTAGTGACCTCTAGTCACCTCTGTGACTTTCAGCATGACCTCTACAGGTTTTCTGGGGGTGACACGGACCTCTCACACAGTCATATGACATCAGCGTAAACTACCCGATACTAATCATAATCATGTCATCAGCATGTCGTCTGCTACCACACCAGCTGATGTTTGTGAGTGTCCTGGGAACAAGAACTTCCGGTTAGCGTCTGAAGTGTTCAAACCTTTTCTGAGTGTTTCCGAAAATATCTTCAATCGTGGCGACAGTAAAAATGAGTGGTTTCAAAGGATATAAGGTTAACAATGAAACAGATCAACAAATAAATAATTAAACCGGATTGCTATCTTGCAACTGGGAACTTGTAGAATTTCAGTTATTTGTTTCAAAGCTTGACTTGCAAACACTTCGGGCCATTTATACTATAAAGACAACTAACTGCCTAATCTCTGGCTAATCTAGAAACAGCTACTGACATTTGACAAGTAATATCCTTCATCAGAAATAGAACCGCAGACAGATCAGATGCTGCCTCTCTTATGTTTGCTATATCCGCCAGAAACTGTATCATGAGTTTTTGTTTTACTTCCGCCTATATCTGCTTCTGTTAAAGGGGTAATTATTTATTCACCGACTATACCTGTCTATGGGGATGTCGTGGATGTCGTGAGCATGCTACTTCCTGGACTGGAAGTGAGAACACGCGTACCTGACAGGAAGTAATATTGTCAGGAGACGCGCCTGTATTGATGCACTGAGACAGAATAACGGTCTATATTTGTCATGTATGAAGCCTGATCGGCGGAAGCCGGACAGACGACAGATGCTGCATTATACGGACAATCAGAACTGATCGGCGGTTGATGAAGCCGGACAGATGACAGATTACAATGATAACTTGCTAATGCTGCAGTTATACGGTAACCGACAACCAGAACGCTTTTTGTGATCAGAAGTTGAGGGCTGGCAATATCCATTTTCTATTTCCATCCAATCTGCTAGATCTTTTGTACTTTTTTCGCATTTTCTATTTTAAAGCGGTCCAGTATCAAATACATCAAGTTATAGCGCAGCCAATGGGTTTAGTCAATTAACGCACATCCCTAAATATTTGGATATTATAACTGATGGAGCAAGTGTTGAACATTAATTGACATTGCCATGGGGTACGTCAGAGGTCACCATGGATCACAATTTAGTTCAACGGTCTGAGACTTGAAGGTCAGCAGATCCGATAATAGGTCACACAGGAAGTCATTGCTAGACCGAGGCTTTGGGATGTGTCTCTGTGACACTCACTATCAGTCTACTGGATATAATTAGGAATGACATGATAGAACAGTGATGGGTCTGAGGTGGTCTATCACAAGCGGTTCTGACCACTTGCCGACACCGTTTATCGACCTTCTACGACTGTCATAACTTTAGAATTGACCCCTCGATATGGACGCCGCCGCTCAGAAATTCACGACCTGTGGCGGCCATCAAACTAATGTGCACTTAA